>JARYGA010040903.1:0-22910 GCA_030545235.1 Helianthus tuberosus | reverse complement strand
GAATCCTAGCCCGGTATATCCCATTTTAATATTACACCGTTGTGAACCTTACGCCTTTTTTACTCTCTGATCGAGGTTCTCGGCGTTGAAAAATCTTTGTAAACTATACCACACGTGTATATGTTGACATTTAAGAGATATACAGTCAAGAAAATCAAGGGCAATGGTGATATATATGCGTATTAGACACCAAAAAAAACACTCAACAAATAGCTACAATTTAAGGAATGTGTTTAGTGACGTCATCAGATTCCTAATTGATGGAGAAAAGTCTGGTGGCAAGAAAAGCTGCTTCTAGTAGCTTGTCAAGTGTTTTCGCTCGACGATTCCAATCTTGGGTGGTTGGTTTGGCCCTTGTTCCTGTAACTCGAATCTTAGCCTGGTATATCCCATTTTAATTTTACACCATTATGAAGCTTACGCCTTTTTTACTCTCTGATCGAGTTTCTTGGCATTGAAAAATCTTGGTAAACTAAATCACACGTGTATATGTTGACATTTAATAGATATACAGTCAAGAAAATCAAGGGCAATGGTGATCTATATGCGGATTAGACACCAAAAAAAATCACTCAACAAATGGCTACAATTTAGGGAATGTGTTTATTGACGGCATCATATCCCTAATTGATGGAGAAAAGTCTGGTGGCTAGAAAAGCTGCTTCTAGGAGCTTGTCAAGTGTTTTCGCTCGACGATTCCATTCTTGGGTGGTTGGTTTGGCCCTTGTTCCTGTAACTCGAATCCTAGCCCGGTATATCCCATTTTAATTTTACACCATTGTGAACCTTACGCCTTTTTTACTCTCTGGTCGAGGGTCTCGGCATTGAAAATTCTTTGTAAACTAAATCACACGTGTATATCTTGACATTTAAGAGATATACAGTCAAAAAAATCAAGGGCAATGGTGATATATATGCGGATTAGACACAAAATAAAAACACTCAACAAATGGCTACAATTTAAGGAATGTGTTTAGTGACGTCATCAGATTCCTAATTGATGGAGAAAGGTCTGGTGGCAAGAAAAGCTGCTTCTAGGAGGTTCTCAAGTGTTTTCGCTCGACGATTCCATTCTTGGGTGGTTGGTTTGGCCCTTGTTCCTGTAACTCGAATCCTAGCACGGTATATCCCATTTTAATTTTACACCATTATGAACCTTACGCCTTTTTTACTCTCTGATCGAGTTTCTCGGCATTGAAAAATCTTGGTAAACTAAATCACACGTGTATATCTTGACATTTAATAGATATACAGTCAAGAAAATCAAGGGCAATAGTGATATATATGCGGATTAGACACCAAAAAAAGAACACTAAAAAATGGCTACAATTTAAGGAATGTGTTTAGTGACGGCATCAGATTCCTAATTGATGGAGAAAAGTCTGGTGGCAAGAAAAGCTGCTTCTAGGAGCTTGTCAAGTGTTTTCGCTCGACGATTCCATTCTTGGGTGGTTGGTTTGGCCCTTGTTCCTGTAACTCGAATCCTAGCCCGGTATATCCCATTTTAATCTTACACCATTGTGAACCTTACGCCTGTTTTACTCTCTGATCGAGGTTCTCAGCATTGAAATTTCTTTGTAAACTAAATCACACGTGTATATCTTGACATTTAAGAGATATACAGTCAAGAAAATCAAGGGTAATGGTGATATATATGCGGATTAGACACCAAAAAAAACACTCAACAAATGGCCACAATTTAAGGAATGTGTTTAGTGACGGCATGAGATTCCTAATTGATGGAGAATGGTCTGGTGGCAAGAAAAGCTGCCTCTACGAGGTTGTGAAGTGTTTTCGCTCGACGATTCCATTCTTGGGTGGTTGGTTTGGCCCTTGTTCCTGTAACTCGAATCCTAGCCCGGTATATCCCATTTTAATTTTACACCATTGTGAACCTTACGCCTTTTTTACTCTCTGACCGAGGTTCTCGGCATTGAAAAATATTCGAAAAACTAAATCACACGTGTATATGTTGACATTTAAGAGATATATACAGTCAAGAAAATCAAGGGCATCGATGATATATATGTGGATTAGACACAAAAAAAAAACACTCAACAAATGGCTACAATTTAAGGAATGTGTTTAGTGATGGCATCAGATTCCTAATTGATGGAGAAAAGTCTGGTGGCAAGAAAAGCTGCTTCTAGGAGCTTGTTAAGTGTTTTCGCTCGACGATTCCATTCTTGGGTGGTTGGTTTGGCCCTTGTTCCTGTAACTCGAATCCTAGCCCGATATATCTCATTTTAATTTTACACCATTGTGAACCTTACGCCTTTTTTACTCTCTGATCGAGGTTATCGGCATGGAAAAATCTTCGTAAACTAAATCACATGTGTTTATGTTGACATTTAATAGATATACAGTCAAGAAAATCAAGGGAAATGGTGATATATATGCGGATTAGACACCAAAAACACACTCAACAGATGGCTACAATTTAAGGAATGTGTTTAGTGACGGCATCAGATTCCTAATTGATGGAGAAAGGTCTTGCGGCAAGAAAAGCTGCGTCTAGGAGGTTATCAAGTGTTTTCGCTCGATGATTCCATTCTTGAGTGGTTGGTTTGGTCCTTGTTCCTGTAATTCGAATCCTAGCCCGGTATATCCCATTTTAATTTTGCACCATTGTGAACCTTACGCCTTTTTTACTCTCTGATCGAGGTTATCGGCATTGAAAAATTTTCGTAAACTAAATCACACGTGTATATGTTGACATTTCAGAGATATACAGTCAAGAAAATCAAGGGCAATGGTGATATATATGCGGATTAGACACCAAAAAAAAACACTCAACAAATGGCTACAATTTAAGGAATGTATTTAGTGACGGCATCAGATTCCTAATTGATGGAGAAAGGTCTGGTGGCAAGAAAAGCTGCTTCTAGGAGGTTCTGAAGTGTTTTCGCTCGACGATTCCATTCTTGGGTGGTTGGTTTGGCCCTTGTTCCTTTAACTCGAATCCTAGCTCGGTATATCCCATTTTAATTTTACACCATTGTGAACCTTACGCCTTTTTTACTCTCTGATCGAGGTTATCGGCATTGAAAAATTTTCGTAAACTAAATCACACGTGTATATGTTGACATTTCAGAGATATACAGTCAAGAAAATCAAGGGCAATGGTGATATATATGCGGATTAGACACCAAAAAAAAACACTCAACAAATGGCTACAATTTAAGGAATGTATTTAGTGACGGCATCAGATTCCTAATTGATGGAGAAAGGTCTGGTGGCAAGATAAGCTGCTTCTAGAAGGTCGTTAAGTGTTTTCGCTCGACGAATCCATTCTTGGGTGGTTGGTTTGGCCCTTGTTCCTGTAACTCGAATCCTAGCCCGTTATATCCCATTTTAATTTTACACCGTTGTGAACCTTACGCCTTTTTTACTCTCTGATCGAGGTTATCGGCATTGAAAAATCTTCGTAACCTAAATCACACGTGTATATGTTGACATTTAAGAGATATACAGTCAAGAAAATTAAGGGCAATGGTGATATATATGCGGAATAGACACAAAAAAAAACACTCAACAAATGGCTACAATTTAAGGAATGTGTTTAGTGACATCATCAGATTCCTAATTGATGGAGAAAGGTGTGGTGGCAAGAAAAGCTGCTTCTAGGAGGTTATCAAGTGTCTTCGCTCAACGATTCCATTCTTTGGTGGTTGGTTTGGCCCTTGTTCCTGTAACTCGAATCCTAGCCCGGTATATCCCATTTTAATTTTACACCATTGTGAACCTTACGCCTTTTTTACTCTCTGAACGTGGTTCTCGGCATTGAATAATCTTCGTAAACTAAATCACCACGTGTATATGTTGACATTTAAGAGATATACAGTCAAGAAAATCAAGGGCAATGGTGATATATATGCGGATTAGACACCAAAAAAACCACTCAACAAATGGCAACAATTTAAGGAATGTGTTTAGTGACGGCATCAGATTCCTAATTGATGGAGAAAGATCTGGTGGTAAGAAAAGCTGCTTCTAGGAGGTTGTCAAGTGTTTTCGCTGGACGATTCCATTCTTGGGTGGTTGGTTTGGCCCTTGTTCTTGTAACTCGAATTCTAGCCCGGTATATCACATTTTAATTTTACACCATTGTGAACCTTACGCCTTTTTTACTCTCTGATCGAGGTTCTTGGCATTGAAAAATCTTCGTAACCTAAATCACACGTGTATATGTTGACATTTAAAAGATATACAGTCAAGAAAATCAAGGGCAATGGTGATATATATGCGGATTAGACACCAAAAAAAAAAAACAACTCAACAAATGGCTACAATTTATTGAATGTGTTTAGTGACGGCATCAGATTCCTAATTGATGGAGAAATGTCCGGTGGAAAGAAAAGCTGCTTCTATGAGGTTGTCAAGTGTTTTTGCTCGATGATTCCATTCTTGGGTGGTTGGTTTGGCCCTTGTTCCTGTAACTCGAATCCTAGCCCGGTATATCCCATTTTAATTTTACACCATTGTGAACCTTACGCCTTTTTTACTCTCTGATCGAGGTTCTCGGCATTGAAAAATCTTCGTAACCTAAATCACACGTGTATATGTTGACATTTTAGAGATATACAGCCAAGAAAATCAAGGGCAATGGTGATATATATGCGGATTAGACACACAAAAAAAAACACTCAACAAATGGCTACAATTTAAGTAATGTGTTTAGTGACGGCATTAGATTCCTAATTGATGGAGAAATGTCTTGTGGCAAGAAAAGTTGCTTCTAGGAGGTTGTCAAGTGTCTTCGCTCGACGATTCCATTCTTGGGTGGTTGGTTTGGCCCTTGTTCCTGTAACTTGAATCCTAGCCCGATATATCCCATTTTAATTTTACACCCTTGTGAACCTTGCGCCTTTTTTATACTCTGAACGAGGTTCTCGGCATTGAATAATCTTCGTAAACTAAATCACCACGTGTATATGTTGACATTTAAGAGATATACAGTCAAGAAAATCAAGGGCAATGGTGATATATATGCGGCTTAGACACACAAAAAAAAACACTCAACAAATGGCTACAATTTAAGAATTGTGTTTAGTGACGACATCAGATTCCTAATTGATGGAGAAATGTCTGGTGGCAAGAAAAGCAGCTTCTAGGAGGTTGTCAAGTGTTTTCGCTCGACGATTCCATTCTTGGGTGGTTGGTTTGGCCCTTGTTCCTGTAACTCGAATCCTAGCCCGTTGTATTCCATTTTAATTTTACACCCTTGTGAACCTTACGCCTTTTTTTCTCTCTGATCGAGGTTCTCGGCATTGAAAAATCTTCGTAACCTAAATCGCACGTGTATATGTTGACATTTAAGAGATATACAGTCAAGAAAATCAAGGGCAATGGTGATATATATGCGGATTAGACACACAAAAAAAAAACACTCAACAAATGGCTACAATTTAAGGAATGTGTTTAGTGACGACATCAGATTCCTAATTGATGGAGAAAGGTCTGGTGGCAAGAAAAGCTGCTTCTAAGAGGTTGTCAAGTGTTTTCGATCGACGATTCCATTTTTTGGTGGTTGGTTTGGCCCTTCTTCCT
The DNA here is from genome assembly GCA_030545235.1 of Helianthus tuberosus. NCBI lineage: Eukaryota > Viridiplantae > Streptophyta > Magnoliopsida > Asterales > Asteraceae > Helianthus > Helianthus tuberosus. The sequence goes on along the minus strand of JARYGA010040903.1, from coordinate 17,360 downwards.
GTAACTCGAATCCTTGACCGGTATATCCCATTTTAATTTTACACCATTGTGAACCTTACGCCTTTTTTACTCTCTGATCAAGGTTCTCCGCATTGAAAAAACTTCGTAACCTAAATAACACGTGTATATGTTGACATTTAAGAGATATACCATCCAGAAAATCAAGGGCAATGGTGATATATATGCGGATTAGACACAAAAAAAAAACACTCAACAAATGGCTACAATTTAAGGAATGTGCTTAGTGACGGCATCAGATTCCTAATTGATGGAGAAAGGTCTGGTGGCAAGAAAAGCTGCTTCTAAGAGGTTGTCAAGTGTTTTCGATCGACGATTCCATTTTTGGGTGGTTGGTTTGGCCCTTGTTCCTGTAACTCGAATCCTAGACCGGTATATCCCATTTTAATTTTACACCATTGTGAACCTTACGCCTTTTTTACTCTCTGATCTAGGTTCTCCGCATTGAAAAATCTTCGTAAACTAAATCATACGTGTATATGTTGACATTTAAGAGATATACGGTCAAGAAAATCAAGGGCAATGGTGATACATATGCGGATTAGACACCAAAAAAAAAACACTCAACAAATGGCTACAATTTAAGGAATGTGTTTAGTGACGACATCAGATTCCTAATTGATGGAGAAAGGTTTGGTGGCAAGAAAAGCAGCTTCTAGGAGGTTGTCAAGTGTTTTCGCTCGACGATTCCATTCTTGGGTGGTTGGTTTGGCCCTTGTTCTTGTAACTCGAATCCTAGCCCGGTATATCCCATTTTAATTTTACACCATTGTGAACCTTACGCCCGTTTTCCTCTCTGATCGAGGTTCTCGGCATTGAAAAATCTTCGTAACCTAAATCACACGTGTATATGTTGACATTTAAGAGATATACAGTCAAGAAAATCAAGGGCAATGGTGATATATATGCGGATTAGACACCAAAAAAAAAACACACAACAAATGGCTACAATTTAAGGAATGTGTTTAGTGACGACATTAGATTCCTAATTGATGGAGAAAGGTTTGGTGGCAAGAAAGGCTGCTTCTAGGAGGTTGTCAAGTGTTTTCGCTCGACGATTCCATTCTTGGGTGGTTGGTTTGGCCCTTGTTCCTGTAACTCGAATCCTAGCCCGGTATATCTCATTTTAATTTTACACCATTGTGAACCTTACGCCTTTTTTACTCTCTGATCGAGGTTCCTGGCATTGAAAAATCTTCGTAAACTAAATCACACGTGTATATGTTGACATTTAAGAGATATACAGTCAAGAAAATGAAGGGCGATGGTGATATATATGAGGATTAGACACAAAAAAAAAACACTCAACAAATGGCTACAATTTAAGGAATGTGTTTAGTGACGGCATCAGATTCCTAATTGATGGAGAAAGGTCTGGTGGCAAGAAAAGATGCTTCTAGGAGGTTGTTAAGTGTTTTCTCTCAACGATTCCATTCTTGGGTGGTTGGTTTGGCCCTTGTTCCTGTAACTCGAATCCTAGCCCGGTATATCCTATTTTAATTTTACACCATTGTGAACCGTACGCCTTTTTTCCTCTCTGACCGAGGTTCTCGGCATTGAAAAATATTCGTAAACTAAATCACAGGTATATATGTCGACATTTAAGAGATATACAGTCAAGAAAATCAAGGGCATCGATGATATATATGCGGATTAGACACCAAAAAAAACACTCAACAAATGGCTACAATTTAAGGAATGTGTTTAGTGACGGCATCAGATTCCTAATTGATGGAGAAAGGTATGGTTGCAAGAAAAGCTGCTTCTAGGAGGTTGTCAAGTGTTTTCGCACGACGATTCTATACTTGGGTGGTTGGTTTGGCCCTTGTTCCTGCAACTCGAATCCTAGCCCGGTATATCACATTTTAATATTACACTATTGTGAACCTTACGCATTTTTTACTCTCTGATCAAGGTTCTCGGCGTTGAAAAATCTTCGTAAACTAAATCACACGTGTATATGTTGACATTTAAGAGATATACAGTCAAAAAAATCAAGGGCAATGGTGATATATATGCGGATTAGACACCCAAAAAAAACACTCAACAAATGGCTACAATTTAAGGAATGTGTTTAGTGACGGCATCAGATTCCTAATTGATGGAGAAAGGTCTGGTGACAAGAAAAGCTGCTTCTAGGAAGTTGTCAAGTGTTTTCGCTCGACGATTCCATTTTTGGGAGGTTGGTTTGGCCCTTGTTCCTGTAACTCGAATCTCAGCCTGGTATATCCCATTTTAATTTTACACCATTGTGAACCTTACGCCTTTTTTACTCTCTGATCGAGGTTCTCAGCATTGAAAAATCTTCGTAAACTAAATCACACGTGTATATGTTGACATTTAAGAGATATACAGTCAAGAAAATCAAGGGCAATGGTGATATATATGCGGATTAGACACCAAAAAAAACACACAGCAAATGGCTACAATTTAAGGAATGTGTTTAGTGACGGCATCAGATTCCTAATTGATGAAGAAAGGTCCGGTGGCAAGAAAAGCTGCTTTTAGGAGGTTGTCAAGTGTTTTCGCTCGACGATTCTATACTTGGGTGGTTGGTTTGGCCCTTGTTCCTGTAACTTGAATCCTAGCCCGGTATATCCCATTTTAATATTACACCATTGTGAACCTTATGCCTTTTTTACTCTCTAATCGAGGTTCTCGGCGTTGAAAAATCTTCGTAAACTAAATCACACGTGTATATGTTGACATTTAAGAGATATACAGTCAAGAAAATCAAGGGCAATGGTGATATATATGCGGATTAGACACCAAAAAAACACTCAACAAATGGCAACAATTTAAGGAATGTGTTTAGTGATGGCATCAGATTCCTAATTGATGGAGAAATGTCTGGTGGCAAGAAAAGCTGCTTCTAGGAAGTTGTCAAGTGTTTTCGCTCGACGATTCTATTCTTGGGTGGTTCGTTTGGTCCTTGTTCCTGTAACTCGAATCCTAGCCCGGTATATCCCATTTTAATTTTACACCGTTGTGAACCTTACGCTTTTATTACTCTCTGACCGAGGTTCACGGCATTGAAAAATATTCGTAAACTAAATCACACGTGTATATGTTGACATTTAAGAGATATACAGTCAAGAAAAATCAAGGGCAATGATGATATATATGCGGATTAGACACCAAAAAAAATACTCAACAAATGGCTACAATTTAAGGAATGGGTTTAGTGACGGCATCAGATTCCTAATTGATGGAAAAAGGTCTGGTTGCAAGAAAAGCTGCTTCTAGGAGGTTGTCAAGAGTTTTCGCTTGACGATTCTATTCTTGGGTGGTTGGTTTGGCCCTTGTTCCTTCCTGTAACTTGAATCCTAGCCCGGTATATCCCATTTTAATATTGCACCATTGTGAACCTTACGCCTTTTTTACTCTCTGATCGAGGTTCTCGGCGTTGAAAAATCTTCGTAAACTAAATCACACGTGTATATATTGACATTTAAGAGATATACAGTCAAAAAAATCAAGGGCAATGGTGATATATATGCGGATTAGACACCCAAAAAAAAAAACACTCAGCAAATGGCTACAATTTAAGGAATGTGTTTAGTGACGGCATCAGATTCCTAATTGATGGAGAATGGTCTGGTGGCAAGAAAAGCTGCTTCTAGGAGTTTTTCAAGTGTTTTCGCTCGATAATTGTATTCTTGTATGGTTGGTTTGGCCCTTGTTCCTGTAACTCGAATCCTAGCCTGTTATATCCCATTTTAATTTTATACCATTGTGAACCTTACGCCTTTTTTACTCTCTGATCGAGGTTGTCGGTATTGAAAAATCTTCGTAAACTAAATCACACGTGTATGTGTTGACATTTAAGAGATATACAGTCAAGAAAATTAACGGCAATGGTGATATATATGCGGATTAGACACAAAAAAAAAACACTCAGCAAATGGCTACAATTTAAGGAATGTGTATAGTGACGGCATCAGATTCCTAATTGATGGAGAAAGGTCTGGTGGCAAGAAAAGCTGCTTATAGGAAGTTGTCAAGTGTTTTCGCTCGACGATTCCATTCTTGGGAGGTTGGTTTGGCCCTTGCTCCTGTAACTCGGATCTCAGCCTGGTATATCCCATTTTAATTTTACACCGTTGTGAACCTTACGCCTTTATTACTCTCTGACCGAGGTTCTCGGCATTGAAAAATATACGTAAACTAAATCACACGTGTATATGTTGACATTAAAGAGATATACAGTCAAGAAAATCAAGGGCAACGATGATATATATGCGGATTAGGCACCAAAAAAATACTCAACAAATGGCTACAATTTAAGGAATGTGTTTAGTGACGGCATCAGATTCCTAATTGATGGAAAAAGGTCTGGTTGCAAGAAAAGCTGCTTCTAGGAGGTTGTCAAGAGTTTTCGCTCGACGATTCTATTCTTGGGTGGTTGGTTTGGCCCTTGTTCCTGTAACTCGAATCCTAGCCCGGTATATCCCATTTTAATATTACACCATTGTGAACCTTACGCCTTTTTTATTCTCTGATCGAGGTTCTCGGCGTTGAAAAATCTTTGTAAACTAAATCATACGTGTATATGTTGACATTTAAGAGACATACAGTAAAGAAAATCAAGGGCAATGGTGATATATATTCGGATTAGACACCCAAAAAAAACACTCAACAAATGGCTACAATTTAAGGAATGTGTTTAGTGACGGCATCAGATTCTTAATTGATGGAGAAAGGTCTGGTGGCAAGAAAAGCTGCTTCTAGGAAGTTGTCAAGTGTTTTCGCTCGACAATTCCATTCTTGGGTGGTTGGTTTGACCCTTGTTCCTGTAACTCGAATCCTAGCCCGGTATATCCCATTTTAATTTTACACCATTGTGAACCTTACGCCTTTTTTACTCTCTGATCGAGGTTCTCGGCATTGAAAAATCTTCTTAAACTAAATCACACGTGTATATGTTAACATTTAAGAGATATACAGTCAAGAAAATCAAGGGCAACGATGATATATATGCGGATTAGACACCCAAAAAAAACACTCAACAAATGGCTACAATTTAAGGAATGTGTTTAGTGACGGCATCAGATTCCTAAATGATGGAGAATGGTCTGGTGGCAAGAAAAGCTGCTTCTAGGGGTTTGTCAAGTGTTTTCGCTCGACAATTCCATTCTTGGGTGGTTGGTTTGACCCTTGTTCCTGTAACTCGAATCCTAGCCCGGTATATCCCATTTTAATTTTACACCATTGTGAACCTTATGCCTTTTTAACTCTCTGATCGAGGTTCTCGGCATTGAAAAATCTTCATAAACGAAAGCACACGTGTATATGTTGACATTTAAGAGATATACAGTCAAGAAAATTAACGGCAATGGTGATATATATGCGAATTAGACACAAAAATAAAGCAATCAACAAATGTCTACAATTTAAGGAATGTATTTTGTGACGACATCAGATTCCTAATTGATGGAGAAGATCTGGTGGCAAGAAAAGCTGCTTCTAGGAGGTTGTCAAGTGTTTTCGCTCGACGATTCCATTCTTGGGTGGTTGGTTTGGCCCTTGTTCCTGTAACTCGAATCTCGGCCCGGTATATCCCATTTTAATTTTACACCATGGTGAACCTTACGCCTTTTTTACTCTCTGATCGAGGTTCTCAGCATTGGAAAATCTTCGTAAACTAAATCACACGTTTATATGTTGACATTTAAGAGATATACAGTCAACAAAATCAAGGGCAATGGTGATATATATGCGGATTAGACACCAAAAAAAAACACTCAACAAATGGCTACAATTTAAGGAATGTGTTTAGAGACGGCATCAGATTCCTAATTGATGAAGAAAGGTCTGGTGGCAAGAAAAGCTGCTTCTAGGAAGTTGTCAAGTGTTTTTGCTTGACGATTCCATTCTTGGGAGGTTGGTTTGGCCCTTGTTCCTGTAACTTGAATCTCAGCCCGGTATATCCCATTTTAATTTTACACCATTGTGAACCTTACGCCTTTTTTACTCTCTGATCGAGGTTCTCAGCATTGAAAAATCTTCGTAAACAAAATGACACGTGTATATGTTGACATTTAAGAGATATACAGTCAAGAAAATCAAGGGCAATGGTGATATATATGCGGATTAGACACCAAAAAAAACACTCAACAAATGGTTACAATTTAAGGAATGTGTTTAGTGACGGCATCAGATTCCTAATTGATGGAGAATGGTCTGGTGGCAAGAAAAGCTGCTTCTAGGAGTTTGTCAAGTGTTTTCGCTCGACAATTCCATTCTTGGGTGGTTGGTTTGACCCTTGTTCCTGTAACTCGAATCCTAGCCCGGTATATCCCATTTTAATTTTACACCATTGTGAACCTTATTCCTTTTTTACTCTCTGATCGAGGTTTTCGGCATTTAAAAATCTTCGTAAACGAAAGCACACGTGTATATGTTACATTTAAGAGATATACAGTCAAGAAAATTAACGGCAATGATGATATATATGCGAATTAGACACAAAAATAAAGCAATCAACAAATGTCTACAATTTAAGGAATGTATTTTGTGACGACATCAGATTCCTAATTGATGGAGAAGATCTGGTGGCAAGAAAAGCTGCTTCTAGGAGGTTGTCAAGTGTTTTCGCTCGACGATTCCATTCTTGGGTGGTTCGTTTGGTCCTTATTCCTATAACTCGAATCCTAGCCTGTTATATCCCATTTTAATTTTACACCGTTGTGAACCTTACGCCTTTATTACTCTCTGATCGAGGTTCTCGGCATTGAAAAATATTCGTAAACATAATCACACGTGTATATGTTGACATTTAAGAGATATACAGTCAAGAAAATCAAGGGCAACGATGATATATATGCGGATTAGACACCAAAAAAAATACTCAACAAATGGCTACAATTTAAGGAATGTGTTTAGTGACGGCATCAGATTCCTAATTGATGGAAAAAGGTCTGGTTGCAAGAAAAGCTGCTTCTAGGAGGTTGTCAAGTGTTTTCGCTCGACGATTCTATTCTTGGGTGGTTGGTTTGGCCCTTGTTCCTGTAACTCGAATCCTAGCCCGGTATATCCCATTTTAATTTTACACCATTGTGAACCTTATGCCTTTTTAACTCTCTGATCGAGGTTCTCGGCATTGAAAAATCTTCATAAACGAAAGCACACGTGTATATGTTGACATTTAAGAGATATACAGTCAAGAAAATTAACGGCAATGGTGATATATATGCGAATTAGACACAAAAATAAAGCAATCAACAAATGTCTACAATTTAAGGAATGTATTTTGTGACGACATCAGATTCCTAATTGATGGAGAAGATCTGGTGGCAAGAAAAGCTGCTTCTAGGAGGTTGTCAAGTGTTTTCGCTCGACGATTCCATTCTTGGGTGGTTGGTTTGGCCCTTGTTCCTGTAACTCGAATCTCGGCCCGGTATATCCCATTTTAATTTTACACCATGGTGAACCTTACGCCTTTTTTACTCTCTGATCGAGGTTCTCAGCATTGGAAAATCTTCGTAAACTAAATCACACGTTTATATGTTGACATTTAAGAGATATACAGTCAAGAAAATCAAGGGCAATGGTGATATATATGCGGATTAGACACCAAAAAAAAACACTCAACAAATGGCTACAATTTAAGGAATGTGTTTAGAGACGGCATCAGATTCCTAATTGATGAAGGAAGGTCTGGTGGCAAGAAAAGCTGCTTCTAGGAAGTTGTCAAGTGTTTTTGCTTGACGATTCCATTCTTGGGAGGTTGGTTTGGCCCTTGTTCCTGTAACTTGAATCTCAGCCCGGTATATCCCATTTTAATTTTACACCATTGTGAACCTTACGCCTTTTTTACTCTCTGATCGAGGTTCTCAGCATTGAAAAATCTTCGTAAACAAAATCACACGTGTATATGTTGACATTTAAGAGATATACAGTCAAGAAAATCAAGGGCAATGGTGATATATATGCGGATTAGACACCAAAAAAAACACTCAACAAATGGCTACAATTTAAGGAATGTGTTTAGTGACGGCATCAGATTCCTAATTGATGGAGAATGGTCTGGTGGCAAGAAAAGCTGCTTCTAGGAGTTTGTCAAGTGTTTTCGCTCGACAATTCCATTCTTGGGTGGTTGGTTTGACCCTTGTTCCTGTAACTCGAATCCTAGCCCGGTATATCCCATTTTAATTTTACACCATTGTGAACCTTATGCCTTTTTTACTCTTTGATCGAGGTTCTCGGCATTTAAAAATCTTCGTAAACGAAAGCACACCTGTATATGTTACATTTAAGAGATATACAGTTAAGAAAATTAACGGAAATGATGATATATATGCGAATTAGACACAAAAATAAAGCAATCAACAAATGTCTACAATTTAAGGAATGTATTTTGTGACGACATCAGATTCCTAATTGATGGAGAAGATCTGGTGGCAAGAAAAGCTGCTTCTAGGAGGTTGTCAAGTGTTTTCGCTCGACGATTCCATTCTTGGGTGGTTCGTTTGGTCCTTATTCCTATAACTCGAATCCTAGCCTGTTATATCCCATTTTAATTTTACACCGTTTTGAACCTTACGCCTTTATTACTCTCTGATCGAGGTTCTCGGCATTGAAAAATATTCGTAAACATAATCACACGTGTATATGTTGACATTTAAGAGATATACAGTCAAGAAAATCAAGGGCAACGATGATATATATGCGGATTAGACACCAAAAAAAATACTCAACAAATGGCTACAATTTAAGGAATGTGTTTAGTGACGGCATCAGATTCCTAATTGATGGAAAAAGGTCTGGTTGCAAGAAAAGCTGCTTCTAGGAGGTTGTCAAGTGTTTTCGCTCGACGATTCTATTCTTGGGTGGTTGGTTTGGCCCTTGTTCCTGTAACTCGAATCCTAGCCCGGTATATCCCATTTTAATATTACACCATTGTGAACCTTACGCCTTTTTTACTCTCTAATTGAGGTTCGAGGTGTTGAAAAATCTTTGTAAACTAAATCACACATGTATATGTTGACCTTTAAGAGATATACAGTCACGAAAATCAAGGGCAATGTTGATATATATGCGGATTATACACCAAAAAAAAAAACACTCAACAAATGGCTACAATTTAAGGAATGTGTTTAGTGACGACATCAGATTCCTAATTGATGGAGAAAGACCTGGTGGCAAGAAAAGCTGCTTCTAGGAGGTTGTCAAGTGTTTTCTCTCGACGATTCCATTCTTGGGTGGTTGGTTTGGCCCTTGTTCCCGCAACTCGAATCCTAGCCCGGTATATCCCATTTTAATTTTACACCATTGTGAACCTTACGCCTTTTTTACTCTCTGATCGAGGTTCTCGGCATTGAAAAATCTTCGTAAACTAAATCACACGTGTATATGTTGACATTTAAGAGATATACAGTCAAGAAAATCAAGGGCAATGGTGATATATATGCGGATTAGACACCAAAAAAAACTGAACAAATGGCTACAATTTAAGGAATGTGTTTAGTGACGGCATCAGATTCCTAATTGATGGAGAAAGGTTTGGTCGCAAGAAAAGCAGCTTCTAGGAGGTTGTCAAGTGTTTTCGCTCGACGATTCCATTCTTGGGTGGTTGGTTTGGCCCCTGTTCCTGTAACTCGAATCCTATCCCGGTATATCCCATTTTAATTTTACACCATTGTGAACCCTACGCCTTTTTTACTATCTGATCGAGGTTCTCGGCTTTGAAAAATCTTCGTAAACTAACTCACACGTGTATATGTTGACATTTAAGAGATATACAGTCAAGAAAATCAAGGGCAATGATGATATATATGCGGATTAGACACAAAAAAAAAACTGAACAAATGGCTACAATTTAAGGAATGTGTTTAGTGACGGCATCAGATTCCTAATTGATGGAGAAAGGTCTGGTGGCATGAAAAGATGCTTCTAGGAGGTTGTCAAGTGTTTTCGCTCGATGATTCCATTCTTGGGTGGTTGGTTTCGCCCTTGTTCCTGTAACTCGAATCCTTGCCTGGTGTATCCCTTTTTAATTTTACACCATTGTGAACCTTTCACCTTTTTTATTCTCTGATCGAGGTTCTCGGCATTGAAAAATCTTCGTAAACTAAATCACACGTATATATGTTGACATTTAAGAGATATACAATTAAGAAAATCAAGGGCGATGGTGATATATATGCGGATTAGACACAAAAAAAACACTCAACAAATGGCTACAATTTAAGGAATGTGCTTAGTGACGGCATCAGATTCCTAATTGATGGAGAAAGGTCTGGTGGCAAGAAAAGCTGCTTCTAGGAGGTTGTCAAGTGTTTTCACTCGACGATTCCATTCTTGGGTGGTTGGTTTGGCCCTTGTTCCTGTAACTCGAATCCTAGCTCGGTATATCCCATTTTAATTTTACACCATTGTGAACCTTACGCCTTTTTTTATCTCTGATCGAGGTTCTCGGCATTGAGAAATCTTCGTAAACTAAATCACACGTGTATATGTTGACATTTAAGAGATATACAGTCAAGAAAATCAAGGGCGATGGTGATATATATGCGGATTAGACACAAAAAAAAAACACTCAACAAATGGCTACAATTTAAGGAATGTGTTTAGTGACGGCATCAGATTCCTAATTGATAGAGAAAGGTCTGGTGGCAAGAAAAGCTGCTTCTCGGAGGTTGTCAAGTGTTTTCGCTCGACGATTCAATTCTTGGGTGGTTGGTTTGCCCTTGTTAATGTAACTCGAATCCTAGCCCGGTATATTCCATTTTAATTTTACACCATGGTGAAACTTACACATTTTTTACTCTCTTATCGAGGTTCTCGGCATTGAAAAATATTCTTAAACTAAATCACAAGTGTATATGTTGACATTTAAGAGATATACAGTCAAGAAAATCAAGGACAATGGTGATATATATGCGGATTAGGCACCAAAAAAAACAATCTACAAATGGCTACAATTTAAGGAATGTGTTTAGTGACGGCATCAGATTCCTAATTTATGGAGAAAGGTCTGGTGGCAAGAAAAGCTTCTTCTAGGAGGTTGTCAAGTGTTTTCGCTCGATGATTCCATTCTTGGGTGGTTGGTTTGGCCCTTGTTCCTGTAACTCGAATCCTAGCCCGGTATATCCCATTTTAATTTTACACCATTGTGAACCTTACGCATTTTTTACTCTCTGATCGAGGTTATCGGCATTGAAAAATCTTCGTAAACAAAATCACACGTGTATATGTTGACATTTAAGAGATATACAGTCAAGAAAATCAAGGGCGATGGTGATATATATGCGGATTAGACACAAAAAAAACACTCAACAAATGGTTACAATTTAAGGAATGTGTTTAGTAACGGCATCAGATTCCTAATAGATGGAGAAAGGTCTGGTGGCAAGAAAAGCTGCTTCTAGGAGGTTGTCAAGTGTTTTCGCTCGACGATTCCATTCTTGGGTGGTTGGTTTGGCCCTTGTTCCTGTAACTCGAATCCTAGCCCGGTATATCCCATTTTCATTTAACACCATTGTGAACGTTACGCCTTTTTTACTCTCTGATCGAGTTTCTCGGCATTGAAAAATCTTCGTTAACTAAATCACACGTGTATATGTTGACATTTAAGAGATATACAGTCAAATAAATCAAGGGTAATGGTGATATATATGTGGATTAGACACAAAAAAAAAAAAAACACTCAACAAATGGCTACAATTTAAGGAATGTGTTTAGTGATGGCATCAGATTCCTAATTGATGGAGAAAGGTATGGTGGAAAGAAAAGCTGCTTCTAGGAGGTTGTCAAGTGTTTTCGCTCAACGAATCCATTCTTGGGTGGTTGGTTTGTCCCTTGTTCCTGTAACTCGAATTCTAGCCCGGTATATCACATTTTAATTTTACACCATTGTGAACCTTACGCCTTTTTTAATCTCTGATCGACGTTCTCGGCATTGAAAAATCTTCGTAAACTAAATCACACGTGTATATGTTGACATTTAAGAGATATACAGTCAAGAAAATCAAGGGTAATGGTGATATATATATGCGGATTAGACACCAAAGAAAAAACACTCAACAAATGGCTACAATTTAAGAAATGTGTTTAGTGACGGCATCAGATTGCTAATTGAGGGAGAAAGGTCCGGTGGCAAGAAAAGCTGCTTCTAGGAGGTTGTCAAGTGTTTTCGCTCGACGAATCCATTCTTGGGTGGTTGGTTTGGCCCTTGTTCCTGTAACTCGAATCCTAGCCCGGTATATCCCATTTTAATTTTACACCATTGTGAATGTTACGCCTTTTTTACTCTCTGATCGAGGTTCTCGGCATTGAAAAATCTTCGTAAACTAAATCACACGTGTATATATTGACATTTAAGAGATATACATTCAAGAAAATCAAGGGCAATGGTGATACATATGCGGATTAGACACCAAAGAAAAAACACTCAACAAATGGCTTCAATTTAAAGAATGTGTTTAGTGACGTCATCAAATTCCTAATTGATGGAGAAAGGTCTAGTGGCAAGAAAAGCTGCTTCAAGGAGGTTGTCAAGTGTTTTCGCTCGACGATTTCATTCTTGGGTGGTTGGTTTGGCCCATGTTCCTGTAACTCGAATTCTAGCCCGGTATATCCCATTTTAATTTTACACCATTGTGAACCTTACGCCTTTTTTACTCTCTGATCGAGGTTCTCGGCATTGAAAAATCTTCATAAACTAACTCACACGTGTATATGTTGACATTTAAGAGATATACAGTCAAGAAAATCAAGGGAAATGGTGATATATATGTGGATTAGACACCAAAAAAAAAACACTCAACAAATGGCTACAATTTAAGGAATGTGTTTATTGACGGCATCAGATTCCTAATTGATGGAGAAAGATCTGGTGGCAAGAAAAGCTGCTTCTAGGAGGTTGTCAAGTGTTTTCAATCGACGAATCCATCCTTGGGTGGTTGGTTTGGCCCTTTTTCCTGTAACTCGAATCCTAGCCCGGTATATCCCATTTTAATTTTACACCATTGTGAACCTTACGCCTTTTTTACTCTCTGATCGAGGTTCTCGGCATTGAATAATCTTCGTAAACAAAATCACACGTGTATATGTTGACATTTAAGAGATATACAGTCAAGAAAATCAAGGGTAATGGTGATATATATATGCGGATTAGACACCAAAGAGAAAACACTAAACAAATGGCTTCAATTTAAGGAATGTGTTTAGTGACGGCATCAAATTCCTAATTGATGGAGACAGGTCAGGTGGCAAGAAAAGTTGCTTCTAGGAGGTTGTCAAGTGTTTTCGCTCGACGATTCCATTCTTGGGTGGTTGGTTTGGCCCTCGTTCCTGTAACTCAAATCCTAGCCCGGTATATCCCATTTTACTTTTACACCGTTGTGAACCTTATGCCTTTTTTACTCTCTGATCGAGGTTCTCGGCATTGAAAAATCTTCGTAAACTAAATCACACGTGTATATGTTGACATTTAAGAGATATACAGTCAAGAAATTCAAGGGCAATGGTGATATATATGCGGAATAGACCCAAAAAAAACACTCAACAAATGGCTACAATTTAAGAAATGTGTTTAGTGACGGCATCAGATTCCTAATTGAGGGAGAAAGGTCTGGTGGCAAGAAAAGCTGCTTCTAGGAGGTTATCAAGTGTCTTCGCTCGACGATACCATTCTTGGGTGGTTGGTTTGGCCCTTGTTCCTGTAACTCAGATCCTAGCACGGTATATCCCATTTTAATTTTACACCATTGTGCCCCTTACGCCTTTTTTACTCTCTGATCGAGGTTCTCGGCATTGAAAAATCTTCGTAAACTAAATCACACGTGTATATGTTGACATTTAAGAGATATACATTCAAGAAAATCAAGGGTAATGGTGATACATATGCGGATTAGACACCAAAGAAAAATACTCAACAAATGGCTTCAATTTAAAGAATGTGTTTAGTGACGACATCAGATTCCTAATTGATGGAGAAAGGTCTGGTGGCAAGAAAAGCTGCTTCTAGGAGGTTGTCAAGTGTTTTCGCTCGACGAATCCATCCTTGGGTGGTTGGTTTGGCCCTTTTTCCTGTAACTCGAATCCTAGCCCGGTATATCCCATTTTAATTTTACACCATTGTGAACCTTACGCCTTTTTTACTCTCTGATCGAGGTTTTCGGCATTGAATAATCTTCGTAAACAAAATCACACGTGTATATGTTGACATTTAAGAGATATACAGTCAAGAAAATCAAGGGCAATGGTGATATATATGCGGATTAGACACAAAAAAAACACTCAACAAATGGCTACAATTTAAGGAATGTGTTTAGTGACGTCATCAGATTCCTAATTGATGGAGAAAGGTCTGGTGGCAAGAAAAGCAGCTTCTAGGAGGTTGTCAAGTGTTTTCGCTCGACGATTCCATTCTTGGGTGGTTGGTTTGGCCCTTGTGCCTGTAACTCGAATCCTAGCCCGGTATATCCCATTTCAATTTTACACCATTGTGAACATTTCGCCTTTTTTACTCTCTGATCGAGGTTCTCGGCATTGAAAAATCTTCGTAAACTAAATCACATGTCTATATGTTAACCTTTAAGAGATATACAGTCAAGAAAATCAAGGGTAATGGTGATATATATATGCGGATTAGACACCAAAGAGAAAACACTAAACAAATGGCTTCAATTTAAGGAATGTGTTTAGTGACGGCATCAAATTCCTAATTGATGGAGACAGGTCAGGTGGCAAGAAAAGTTGCTTCTAGGAGGTTGTCAAGTGTTTTCGCTCGACGATTCCATTCTTGGGTGGTTGGTTTGGCCCTCGTTCCTGTAACTCAAATCCTAGCCCGGTATATCCCATTTTAATTTTACACCGTTGTGAACCTTATGCCTTTTTTACTCTCTGATCGAGGTTCTCGGCATTGAAAAATCTTCGTAAACTAAATCACACGTGTATATGTTGACATTTAAGAGATATACAGTCAAGAAATTCAAGGGCAATGGTGATATATATGCGGAATAGACCAAAAAAAAACACTCAACAAATGGCTACAATTTAAGAAATGTGTTTAGTGACGGCATCAGATTCCTAATTGAGGGAGAAAGGTCTGGTGGCAAGAAAAGCTGCTTCTAGGAGGTTATCAAGTGTCTTCGCTCGACGATACCATTCTTGGGTGGTTGGTTTGGCCCTTGTTCCTGTAACTCAGATCCTAGCACGGTATATCCCATTTTAATTTTACACCATTGTGAACCTTACGCCTTTTTTACTCTCTGATCGAGGTTCTCGGCAATGAAAAATCTTCGTAAACTAAATCACACGTGTATATGTTGACATTTAAGAGATATACATTCAAGAAAATCAAGGGTAATGGTGATACATATGCGGATTAGACACCAAAGAAAAATACTCAACAAATGGCTTCAATTTAAAGAATGTGTTTAGTGACGACATCAGAGTCCTAATTGATGGAGAAAGGTCTGGTGGCAAGAAAAGCTGCTTCTAGGAGGTTGTCAAGTGTTTTCGCTCGACGAATCCATCCTTGGGTGGTTGGTTTGGCCCTTTTTCCTGTAACTCGAATCCTAGCACGGTATATCCCATTTTAATTTTACACCATTGTGAACCTTACGCCTTTTTTACTCTCTGATCGAGGTTCTCGGCATTGAATAATCTTCGTAAACAAAATCACACGTGTATATGTTGACATTTAAGAGATATACAGTCAAGAAAATCAAGGGCAATGGGGATATATATGCGGATTAGACACAAAAAAAAACACTCAACAAATGGCTACAATTTAAGGAATGTGTTTAGTGACGTCATCAGATTCCTAATTGATGGAGAAAGGTCTGGTGGCAAGAAAAGCAGCTTCTAGGAGGTTGTCAAGTGTTTTCGCTCGACGATTCCATTCTTGGGTGGTTGGTTTGGCCCTTGTTCCTATAACTTGAATCTTATCCCGGTATATCACATTTTAATTTTACACCATTGTGAACCTTACCCCTTTTTTACTCTCTGATCGAGGTTATCGGCATTGAAAAATATTCGTAAACTAAATCACACGTGTATATGTTGACATTTTAGATATATACAGTCAAGAAAATCAAGGGCAATGGTGATATATATGCGGATTAGACACCAAAAAAAAAACACTCAACAAATGGCTACAATTTAAGGAATGTGTTTAGTGACGGCATCAGATTCCTAATTGATGGTGAAAGGTCTGGTGGCAAGAAAAGCTGCTTCTAGGAGGTTATCAAGTGTTTTCGCTCGACGATTCAATTCTTGGGTGGTTGGTTTGGCCCTTGTGCCTGTAACTCGAATCCTAGCCCGGTATATCCCATTTTAATTTTACACCATTGTGAACCTTACGCCTTTTTTACTCTCTGATCGAGGTTCTCGGCATTGAATAATCTTCGTAAACAAAATCACACGTGTATATGTTGACATTTAAGAGATATACAGTCAAGAAAATCAAGGGCAATGGTGATATATATGCGGATTAGACACAAAAAAAAAACACTCAACAAATGGCTACAATTTAAGGAATGTGTTTAGTGACGTCATCAGATTCCTAATTGATGGAGAAAGGTCTGGTGGCAAGAAAAGCAGCTTCTAGGAGGTTGTCAAGTGTTTTCGCTCGACGATTCTATTCTTGGGTGGTTGGTTTGGCCCTTGTTCCTATAACTTGAATCTTATCCCGGTATATCACATTTTAATTTTACACCATTGTGAACCTTACCCCTTTTTTACTCTCTGATCGAGGTTATCGGCATTGAAAAATCTTCGTAAACTAAATCACACGTGTATATGTTGACATTTTAGATATATACAGTCAAGAAAATCAAGGGCAATGGTGATATATATGCGGATTAGACACCAAAAAAAAAACACTCAACAAATGGCTACAATTTAAGGAATGTGTTTAGTGACGGCATCAGATTCCTAATTGATGGTGAAAGGTCTGGTGGCAAGAAAAGCTGCTTCTAGGAGGTTATCAAGTGTTTTCGCTCGACGATTCAATTCTTGGGTGGTTGGTTTGGCCCTTGTGCCTGTAACTCGAATCCTAGCCCGGTATATCCCATTTCAATTTTACACCATTGTGAACCTTTCGCCTTTTTTACTCTCTTATCGAGGTTCTCGGCATTGAAAAATCTTCGTAAACTAAATCACACGTGTATATGATGACATTTAAGAGATATACAGTCAAGAAAATCAAGGGCATTGGTGATATATATGCGGATTAGACACCAAAAAACAAACACTCAACAAATGGATACAATTTAAGGAATGTGTTTAGTGGAGCATCAGATTCCTAATTGATGGAGAAAGGTCTGGTGGTAAGAAAAGCTGCTTCTAGGAGGTTGTCAAGTGTTTTCACTCGACGATTCCATTCTTGG
>JARYGA010040902.1:0-45611 GCA_030545235.1 Helianthus tuberosus | reverse complement strand
ACATGTGTGTATGAGTTTTGAAGTTTGATTTCTTGATAAGTACTTGTTTAAGTTGTTACATGTTCTTGAATGATAGTTAAAATGCAAGTGTTTAATGATTTGTGTATGTTATGTTAAATGACCAAGTACATCAGCAAATAAACCTGAATATATCACATATTTGATGCATTTAGATTAACATAAAATGATGATGTTATGATTGTATGCTTTAGGCACTTGTACATAAGGATACATGTTGATTTAAAGCTCAAGAAGTGATAAAAAAAATGGTTGTATGACAAAAATATTTTTGAACAGGTTATAAACACTAAAAATAACATTATTTGGTATGTTATAATGGCATGAAACTTTGACATAGGTTTGATAGCTTTGCATGTTGTACATATACCTTAAAAAGTGGTAAAATATGTGAAATTTGCATGATTTATGTGCTTTACTTAAGACCTGCACTATCATGAGTATAACCATTATTTTATTCAGTAAATAACAAGGATTATGTTAAAATTTCAAGTCGTTTCGATTTGGGATGGTTCGGGTAACGTTTGATGCAAAACTATGCGGTAAAACGGTTAAAAATCGCCTTTTCGGAGGATTTTTATTAAACTGTTTTAGATCAGTAACCAAACTGATATTTTTGATATAAAAACAAGTACTTTAACTTATATTAAGTTTACTTGGTGTTTGGTTAGTCATACGTGACTTCCGACGCCCAAAAATGTCACCGAATCGCTAAAATAAGTGTTTTTCGACATACACTAGAATGAGTTGTTCATGAATAAATTTTATGTGTTACAATGTGCTATGTGTTTTACAATATGTGTATGATGATGTGTTAGTGTTGACAAGATTATGTGTATTACGCTTGAGTACATATATATAAATACACTAATATAATAAAAAATAATAACGTTTCGAGAAAAACCTCAAAGTTATGTGAAAATTCTAAGTATCGGAGAAACTTATGTATTTTGTGGGTTTTTTATTATTAAATCATTCTTATTTAATTTAGGACGAATAAAAAATTAGAGGGATTGTGTTAACGTATAAAAACGCACCTAAAGGTGAGTACATAGATCACTTCTTTTACTGTTTTCAATTGTTTTGGGGTGATTCATATGTATCAAAACGATTTCGATATTTCAACGATGGTTTCATAACGATTAAGATGATTTATACTAAACTAATAAAGATTTCGATAATGTGAACGAACTTGTTGGTTGTACTTACATAACGAATGACATTCATTAATTTTGGCCGAACCGACCAGTATTAGGTTATGGTACCATAGGATCCGACAAATACCGTTATCCTACTGCACCCATGGTTATGTGTGGGTTATGTGGGTAACAACTGAACCTGATGATTGTTAACTTACCCTTTGGTGGTTTGTTAATACGAGTTGAACGAATTGAACGATGAACGAGTCACGAAGGTTTGAATGTTATTAGCGAGACGACCAAAAGTAGTTTTCACAATTAAAACGAGAACGATTGGAACGAGAACGATATTAAACGATTGTACGATTTTAAATGATTGAACGATTTAAAAAAATGAATGATGATCTATAACAAGAACGATTTAAACGATGTCACACAACGATGTTTACGAAACTATATAAACCATACGAGTTTTTATTACGAGAACGATTTACGATTTGGTTACTTAAACAAATGTTTTGGGTTAAGATTCATGGCATCGAGGTTTATAAATTATAACCAATCTGTTTTGACTTGGTTATTCATTTTACAATACAAACATTTTACAAAACAAGGTTTCTAATATCGATTAACGAAGTTGTACGAGATATTTCAACATGTAAACGAGCCATGAATCTGACACTCACACAAAAACTATGTGCTCGCCAGCATTTCTTTGCTGACTTTGTTTTTACATATGTTTCAGGTGATGTTGCTTAATGTTGATTGCGAATAGGATGCATGCTCACTTAGGACTGGACGAGGCCTTAGTGATTTAATAACGATGATAGACTATGTTTGACTTGCTTGTTTAACTTTAAGACAATGTTTAATATTTAATAAAACGAAACTCTTTGTATCCATGGTTTGAAACAATAATTCTGTTACAACACTCCCCGACGATTCCGCCACGATTTGTTGTTTTACGTGGTCGGGGTGTGACAGAAGAGTTGGTACCAGAGCCAATGGTTAAACACTAATATAACTTGGTAACTAATATAAGAACATGTTTAGGCATGTTAAACTCGACAATTCTGAATTTAGGCACGGTTCGGAACCGAAAGTCTCAAAAGTAGACATTTGCTTTGACTTTCAGTTCTGACCCGATTTAGCTTGTTTTAGATATGCCTTAAGGTTCCTTTAGGACCATATTATAAGTTAGTAAAACCCTCTGAAGTTATACTACATGGTTCCTTATAAATCCGATTCATTGCATGTTTCCGTTAATTGCTTAAATATTGACCATTATGCCCCTTTGACATTTAAAACGAGATTTTTAAAAATGTGAGAGGAAAAAAACCTTTATTACTGATTTATAAACATGTCCTAAAAATTTGACATCAGTTTGAGGTCTAAATTGAGTGTTATGCTCAATATCGTAAATTGAAGCATTTTTATTAATTAAACGGAATATTTGATATAAACCCTATTTAAACTCAAATTTTGACACCAAACTTTTTACCCACTGATGTAGTATAATATTTTGGAATTTCTGAAGATTTTTATTAATTTTTAAACTGATCGTAACATGGGGTTCTTGCTTTAATTCGGTAATTGTCGGTTATACCCTTTTTGCTAATAAAATGAGTTTTACATAACATTTTGATACCAAACCTTTTGCTACTAATTTTATATGATAAATAAAATAGTTTGAACTTTATAAACTCATCAAAAACTCAGATTTCTTTATATAATCTGAAAATAGCCTAAAACCGACTTTTTACGCATTTTAACGCATAGTATGGATTAAAACTATTTTTGACATATAAAACTTAATACCTACTGATGTTTTAAGTAAATTTTTATACTTTAAAAGTAAGTAAAATTTTTGAACTCAGATTTCCAAATTTGACCTTTAAAGCTTATGTGAAATGACCAAAATGCCCCTACCGTGCATAGTTTGGTTATAAATGATAAATTTCACATATATGCAATACTTTACTGATATGACTTACAAAAATAAATATTTTTACTGATCAATTTAGACCAGAACCTCAGATTAATATTTAATCACTTTTATAATCCTAAAAATGACCAAAATACCCCTTCGGGGCATAAATTGGTTTTAAATCTATTTTGGGCATAATGGGAGGTATCCTACTGATATCATAACACATTTTAAACATATTAACTTAGGGAACCTGTTCATGACTCATTTGGTTACCCGTTATGCATTTTTCGAGTTCGGTGTGGTTTATGTGACTAGTTTGCATAAATTGACCGAAACGGGTCAAACCTTATCGTTTTTATCTCAAAATCCAGAATGTGTTTAGTTTACCCATATTATACAAGTCTTCATACTTGTCGGGTCTAAATCACATTCTAATCCGGTCTTCGCTTAATCTTGCGTTTTGAACCGTATACCTTTCTTTAAAACTAACATGTCTAAGTTTGAACTTACGTAAGACCCGTTAGGAATCTAGTAGGTTATTAAAACCTTCGTTCCAGATTTAGGAAACTAGTAAAAGATATTTGCACTTGTTGATTGTGTACGGCTGAGATAAATTTGTATATTTTGCTCAGGTAATTACTTTTAACTTATTTTCCGTTATACGGGCTTGGGATACGGTATTATAATAATATCGCTTGGTCGGGTATGTAGTATTTAAATAGGATTGTGATTAATATAATTACATAACCCATTTTAATATGTTTTGTTTGGTGCAATGCCTTTGGGGGGTTAATGACCATGTCCTGGATATCCTCGGCTCATTCATTGAAATGGCCACGACTTAAGCATGGGGTGTAGGCATACACCTGACAGTTGCGTATGTATAGAAGTATCCCACAACAAGGTATTCCTTGTGGGCATTATACTTGTGGTGTGTAAGTTAATCTTGTCTGGCTCTTCTAACCGGCCCTAACGGACGACAAACATTTAAAACTGTATACAAGATTATTTTTATAATAATTGTCCCAAGTTATAAAAGATTATTTGTGCCATGTGCATTTAAATCAATTTTCTTAAATATTTTCAAAAGAGTTGGTTAATTGTATTTACTAGTGTAAACTGACGTATTTTCCAAAAGGTTAAGTGCAGGTATTATGCAAAATAGGCTGGCTACTCCCGAGTGAATAAATAAAGAACTCTTGCAAGCTTTATCACTTTAAAATCTGTTGAACAATATTTCCTTTATTTTGATCTGCCTGTGGATCCTTTACATTCTGTTTGTAATACTTATATTACTTTCATTCGGTTTGTAATATTTTTATTTTAAGACTTCCGCTGTTCATTGAACTGTGATTATTTGTCTATGATGATATCAACTACGTCACGATACTCCCCACCGGGCCCACTGGTAATACGATTGCGTGAAAAGTTGCGATTGCGTTTGCGAGTAACATTCCAAAACATATACAAAGCACACACAAGTAAGCATATAACAACACACATCGAGTAATACCAATAACTGCGTTTCAAGTTTGCGATGTGTTGTGATAGTGGTAGTAACATTGCGATAAAGTGTGTTTAAATAGTCTGTATTAGTAAATAGCGTTTAGCGTGCGATAATAAGCGTAATATAGTTAATTAAGCAATAATTAAACAAGAAAAGGCAGATCTGAATAATGACATGTCTTGACTCTGACTTTGACTTGTACTTTGACTTTGACTTGCAAAGTCGGGTTGTTACAGCATGTTTCTTCCAAAACACAACACAATAGGGTTAGGCGTTTATCTGATACCGCCATACTAGATACTAATAGAACATATATATGTATACATGTATACACACATATGCAACATCAAATAATCCACCAACATATAAATATATTCATACAAGCAATAAGCATGCATAAACAAATAAATAATAATGTGTCACAAAGATGATCACCGAGTTTTTATATATATCAGGACAACTTGTTACATAATTATTTATGAGGAAAACAAGAATGCATATGGGTTACATCACCCAATCAGTATAAGTTTAATACATATAAAACACAAAATATCTTTCTTCACGTTGGCAATCCTTGTCTTCAAGTTGTACCTAAAACTCGGCTGTAGTCTTCATATCCAAAAATACTACTCCAACAAAAGTACCTGCAATGAAAAACCTAGTGGGCTGATGGAGAGGGTGGGGGTGTAGGGAAAACCAAACTGTGAAGATGAGCTACCTCGTCCTCAAGCTCATGGACACGACGGATCAGGGAACTCACCTGCTGCTCAATTGTAAAGACTCGGGCATCATAACCATCAACAGAAGCAGGAACAGGTGGTGGTGGAGATGCTGGTGATGGTGAAGATGGTGGTGGTGTAACTGGTGGTGGAAATTCCAGTGGGGAAGGTGTCTAACGTCGGCCTCATTCTCTAGCTCATAGACCCTGCGACAGAGGATCTCTACCTGAAGCTAGAGTAATAGAAGAAGATTATCTCTGGTGTAACCAGAGTAATGAGGAGGATGATATGGATTAGACAACGGCATAGTATATGGAGGAAAAGATCGAGATAACTGAAGACATGGACTCGACTCGGGTGGGGGTATATGTGGGTGTCCTGAGGGCTCTCCCCCATGAGTAGGAGGTGTATGTGGGAAGGCTAACGCAAAACGGATACTACGTATCCAGCTAGAATGGTCCACTGGGACCGGTGGCTGTGAGAAGCTGTCACTGGTAACATGAGTGGGAGTGTGAGGAGGTGTATCAGTAGGTGTGGGAACATGAGTAGGTATAGCTGGTGCAACCGATCTAGCATCACCATCGTCAGTAGAGTAAGCCTCTAATCCTGCGGCTTGAAGGGCAGAGGAGGTCACTGAATTGAGGGAGTCGGCATCAGAATCAAGGTCAGAATCAGAAGAAATGTCAGTGACAGAGACTACAGGTGATGCTACGTCTAGGATAGCGATGTTGAAAACGTCTCCATCATCGAGGTCCGCGTTGGCGAGGTATTCTTGGGATACTGGAATCTCATCCTCGTCAGAGACTATTGCCATCGGGTCGTGCTCGTCATATATCCCGATACTTATGGAGGAAGACATGATAGCTTGTAAAGAAATGCTACGCCATACATATATATTTATATATTTATGTATATATACATATTAATAAATTCTACTTAATATACACATATATATAGTTATACACATTGTTGCAAGTAATCCCTAGTCAAAGACAAGTGCTACTTCCGTGCACCCTAAGTCTCGTAGTGTCCTTACTTGACTCTTGAGAAACAAGTTCCCGTAGTGGATGTCGCGGAATGTTTTATGCAATGAAAACTTTTGTATAAATTGTTTTCGTGAGAGCATCCTAAGGATTGTAGACAAAACTCGAGAAGGAATCCAGGTTCACTACAATCGCAGCTCTAATCCCAATCTGCCACACCCCTTTCTAAGGCGGAAACACGAGGTGTGATCTGAAAAGTTCTCATTGCACACGAATAGTAAACATACTACAAGAATGTAAAATAACTCCATATTGCCATTGATAGTTGTCACCCAAAACAAAAGTTAAGTTTTAAGTTTACATCCCAAATAAGATAATTGTTTGAAAAGTTTACAACATCATTCCAAAAACAAATATCAAGGTTTTGATCATTATATCACCACAGGAGGTGGGTATAACAACCATATCCTACAAAAGTGGCTTTGGAGCATCGACACATAATAAGTTAAAACATAAATGACAATCTTGAGTAAGGAGACCGCGTATACATCCACTTAGTACCCCGAAATACATGTAAGTTTTGGAAAATCGTCAATATACGTTGGTGTGAATTCATGAAGTTTTTATATAGAATTTTTGAATATACTTGTATGAAAACATGGTATGTAATTTGTAAAATGTATCCGTAATGTGTTCTATAAATGTAAGGAATACGAGATCACTAATGTTTAGCTATGACATTAACATATGTCACTGTTAGGGATAGAATTTTATAGCCTATGGATCACGGATCCTCAAGTGTAGCATGGATCACGGATCCTCAGTTCAGTTTGAATTAAGGATCCTCAGGAGACGCTACGGGAATAAGGATCCAGGATCCTCATTATTATTCTAACTCAACAATTGTTTCCATCACCTTTTGTCTTGTTTTGCAGGTATGTTTTGCAGAAGACTTATTCCACACGAGATTCCAGGGGAATATGCTGTATATTTTGAACATGTGCATGAGCTAATGACCGTTAGTGGTGATCGTGGGTGATGGGCTACTTTTCGGATAGTTAGTTAGGATATTTTTAGCTAAGAATAAAGGGGTATTGAGCTTATTTTTAAGAAACAACTTTTGCACTCTGGTTTACGTACAACACTTCTGCTACTCTCTTTCTCGAACACACACGCACTAGAAACCATTGTATCAAGCTCAATACTTCCGAAGTTGTAAACTTGTTTATTCAATATACTTGATAGTGATAGTTTTCACTATTCGAGGTTTTTTATGCCGGAGATCATACATTGATCAAGGGCTTTTTCCTCGTATAAATCCTTATGTTCAACATGCATTTCATACACTCATTGTTTATACATTTGATTATTTAGCTAAGCATCACACCACACAAAATCAGATTTGGTTGCATTATCCTTGTGTGATTTTTGACCAAAATAGTTTGGCGCCTACTGTGGGGCGATTGGTGCTTCAATTCTGAGACATTTTGTTTATTTCATTCATTTCTCTTCATTATCTCCAAATACATGGGTTCACAAGCAAAAAGCACTTCAAGTTCCATGCCGATGATCACCTCTTCACAGGGCATTCCACCTTTGCCTCATGCACCTTCTGGATCCCAGAAGAATGCTGAGAATGCTGCGAAGAAACAAACCCCCGTTTTCTCAAAACCAACTACTGCTGCTTCTTCTGGTCCTACTAACAATGATCTTTTTTCTTTGATTTTGCAGATGAAGGATTACATGCAGTAGCAGGACAAAACTAATGATAGGATCCTTTGAGAGATTGATGAAATCAAGAAATTTAAGAGATCAGCGGAGGATCACTCTCCATTGATGCCTAGATCACTAAATTTTGATTTTCCAGTCATAACTGCCCAGCACTCCAAAGCATCAGGCGTCCAATACCAGGGTGGATCATCGAGTATACGCTATGGATCATCGGCAATGACGCAGGCTCAAGGATCCTACTTTCAGCCTTTAGGATCCTCTCTTCAGCCTTAAGGATCCTCCTTCTAGCATCAAGGATCCTTCTTCAGTTCTGGAGGATATATGGGAACGTAGACAGTTCAAGGATCCTCATCTCAGGGTCAAGGATCCTCCTCTCAGGTTCAAGGATCCTCATCTCAGGCTCACGGATCCATGGATTACCCTCCAAGACCCCCAGCTTCGGTGTATCAAGGATCCAACATTTTCAGGATCAAGGATCCTTAAGGAGTGTACAACCCAGGAGTTCAGAAATTCACTTAGGAGACTTCATCCCTATGCAGACTATTGCTTCGTCTGGTCCCTCAATCATGCTAGAATCACATCAATATGGATTCACATCAGGAATTCCACCCTTGAATCCATCAGGAGGTAACACTTTAAGTACTACTTATAATACTAATCATGGCTTTGTGCAGGAAACAGGTATTAACCAAGCTATGGCTAGAGAGTTACAAAAGCTCAAGGATATGATATCCAGTGTTCCAGGAGTGGTTAAACCCATTCCAGAAATTCCAGATGGAAGTCACAGGATATCTCATTTCGCACCACCTATTTGTGATGCAGAAATACTGAAGAGGTTTCAAACACCAAACATGAAGCTCTACGATGGTACAACTGATCCGGAAGAGCATGTAGCTCAATACAGGGAAAGAATGGAAATCAATCCCATTCCTGAAAGGTTGAAGGAAGCATGTCTATGCAAGGGTTTCGGATCCACACTTACAGGATCAGCTCTTAAATGGCTGCTTAGTCTTCCCCCTTATTCTATTACTTCATTTGCTAACTTAGTTAATTTGTTTTATAGCCAATTCTCATGTAGTAGGAGATTTGAACGATTAACTAGTGATCTATATAGGGTAACACAAGGTCAAAATGAATCACTTAGAGATTATATCACTAAATTCCGTAGAGAATCCTTAGAAATACCTGGATATAGCTACGGCTGTAGAAGCTTTCAAAATGGGTTTACTTAAGGATTCACAGTTCTATGTTGATCTTGTCATGACCCCTTGTAGGAACCTTGATGAAGTAAGAACCATGGCCCTTATATTTATCCGATTAGAGGATGATAAAAGGATCCAAGAAAGACTGTCAGGATCCTCAAAGCAGGAAAAGGAAGGATCCTATTTCAGGAACAACAAACAGGTCTGATAATCAAAATGTGCATGCAGTGGAGCAAGAAGAGGATGATGAAGATTATCCACCCATTTCTGAATATTGCTATGCTGTTGATAATAATGAACTAATCCTTGCAATGCGGAATCTAGGTGAAAAAGCAAGATGGCCCAGAAAGAGTGATAAGCCAGCTGCTATAAAAGACAAATCCAAATGATGTGCATATCATGAAGATTTCGGTCATCTCACTGATGAATGCATAACACTCAGTAAAGAGATTGGTTATTTGTTAAGCAAAGGGCATTTGAAGGAGCTATTTGGAAGGAAAAAGTCGAGGATCCAGGATCCTGAAAAGGTTCCAGAAAGAGCTCATGCTCCTCCTGCTGATGCACAAATTATCAACTTCATATCTGGTGGATCAGACATATGTGGCACTTCCTTTTCAGCAGCTTAAAGGCATGTTAAGGAAACGAAGATGGATAATGGAGACATACCCATTCGAACCTCAATCCTTACACAGGAGAAAGTTATATCCTTCGATGAGAATGATCGTGTGGATATTCAGGACCCTCATCATGATGGTCTTGTTATTACTTTGTTTATATCTAACCATTTTGTTCGCAGGATTCTCATAGATGGAGGAAGCTCAGTGAACATCATTCAACTTGATATCCTCAAAAAGATGAACATCCCTGAATCAGAAATTATCCCAAGATCATTAGTTCTTGTGGGATTTAGTGGAGAAACCAAGAACACATTGGGGGACATTAAACTTCCCATTTACATAGAGGGAGTTAATTCCTTTTAGAAATTTTGAGTTATAGATTGCTTATCCTATTGCAATGTTATCCTTGGCAGACCATGGATACATGACATGAAAGCGGTTCCATCCACATATCATCAATGTGTCAAACTCCCTACTTCATGGGGTGTGGTGAAGATAGAAAGTGACCAACAAGAAGCTAAAAATTGTTACACTTCATCAATGAAACCAGCCTCAAGACCTAGGGAAAAATAGCAATTAAAGTATCCTCCAAGAGATGTCCTGGAGGCAAGAGAACAAGATGTCAAAGATATCCTGATGGATCCTCGGGATCCTGAATCCAAAGTTTTTATAGGATCCGGGATCCTCAACAACATTGAACAGGATCTAGTATCCTTCCTAAAGAGAAGAAAAACTACCTTTTCCTGGAAGCATGAGGACATGACAGGTATTTCTAAAGATATTATTACTCATAAACTTGGCATTGACAGGTCATTCAAAGCCATACATCAAAAGAGTTGAAAGTTTGCACCTGAAAGGAATTCCATCATCCAGGAGGAGGTAGATAAACTGCTCAGAGCAGGTATGATTAGAGAGGTTAACTATCCAAGATGATTAGCCAATGTGGTTGTTGTTCAAAAGAAAAATGGAAAGTGGAGGGTATGTGTCTATTTTACTGATTTAAACAAGGCATGTCCCAAGGATCCTTTCCCATTACCCCACATTGACTCCATGGTGGATGCTACCGCGGGTGATGAGTTGTTGACTTTCATGGATGATTCATCTGGATTCCAACAATTTCAGATGGAACCATCTGATCAAGAGGATACAACCTTTATAACCCCTACTGGTATCTATTATTATATTGCAATGCCATTTGGACTAAGAAATGCAGGTGCTACCTACCAAAGGCTAGTTAATATGATGTTTAAAGAACAAATTGGACACACAATGGAAGTCTATATTAATGACATGGTGGTTAAGTCCAAGAAAGCTGAGGATCACCTTAGAGATTTGGAGGAAGCATTTGATATCCTTGATAAATACAATATGAAATTGAATCCTTCCAAGTGCCACTTTGGTGTAAAAGCTGGCAAGTTTCTAGGGTATATGGTGACAAAAAGAGGGATAGAGGCAAGTCCAGATCAAATCAAGGCGATTGTGAACATCAAGTCTCAGGCAAATGCCAAGGATGTGCAAAGATTGACAGGAAGGATCGCAGCCTTGAACAGGTTCATCTCAAAATCGTCAGAGAAATGCAAGGAATTCTATGACATTCTGAGAAAGAACAAGAAATTTGAGTGGACTGAAAAGCATGAGAATGCTCTCAAGCCCCTTAAGGATTACCTATCCTCAGCCCCATCATTAATGAAACCAGAAAAAGGGGATATATTATCCTTCAATTTGGCAGTCTCTTCTAAGGCAGTAAGTGTAGTCCTTGTTAAGGATCATGAAGGTACACAACATCCTGTATATTATGTAAGTAAAAGTTTGCTTGATGCTGAATCCAGGTATTCTCATTTAGAAAAACTTATCCTTGCTTTAATTATGGCATCTACTAAACTACGCCATTATTTTGAAACTCATGATATTATTGTTAAAACTAACTTTCCAATTAAGAATGTTCTCAGGAAACCTGAAATGTCAGAAAGGATGGAAAAATGGGCAGTCAAGCTCAGTGCTTATGATATCAGATATGAACCAAGAACTACCATTAAATCTCAGGCCTTGGCTGACTTTGTGGTTGATTTCAGTAGTGATCTACAAAGGGAAGCTGAATTGGAAGTTCAACAGGTGGAAGAGACTAAGGATCCTTGGATACTCTTCACAGATGGAGTCTCTAATGTCAAAGGAATCGGACTAGGCATACTACTAAAATCATCACAGGGGGACATAATACCCCACTCAATTGCTTGTGAGTTTCAAACTACTAACAATTAGGCTGAATACGAAGCCTTAATAGCTGGTTTGCAAATTACAAGCATATGAGGATCAGGTATCTTGAGGTACATGTAGATTCCTTATTAATTACTAACCACTTTAATGGTTCTTATGCTGTTAAAGGTTAAAGACTAATTAAATATCTAGAGATAGTCAAGAAATTGGCAGACTCTTTTGCTTCTTTTAGTTTGACACAGGTACCCCGGGAAGAAAATGTAGAAGCTGATGCATTAGCCAACCTTGGATCATCATTGAAGATTCCGGAGGATATTAAAATTCCCATTATCCACATTTTGGCTCTTGCTATTGAGGATCACACATCTATGGAAATAGTGGAGGATTCTGCAATCACACCTAGTGATGATGCACAGTCAAATTCAGGATCCTGGATCCTTCCAATCCTAAGATATATACAACATGGAGAGATCCCTACCGGAGAAAATTCTAGAGCTTTCAATGTCAACGTATCTCAATTTACAATACTAAATAACATGTTATATAAACGATCTCTTGCATGTCCATATATAAGGTGCATCGAGGATCCAGAAATCCAGGAAGTTCTCAAGGATTTTCATGAAGGAGATTGTGGAAACCACACTGGGGGCAGAGCACTGTTTTCAAGAATCCTTAGGACAGGATACTATTGGCCTACTATGAAGAAGGATGTTGTGGATTATGCCAAGAAATGTGATGCTTGTCAAAGACATAGCAATATCCTTCATCAACCAGCAGAGCTCTTGCATCCTATATCCTCTTCTTGGCCATTCATGAGATGGGGAATGGATATAGTTGGCAAACTTTCAAAAGCACCAGGAGGAAAAGTGTTTATGCTTGCCATGACTGATTACTTTTCCAAATGGATAGAAGCTGAAGCATTTGCACAAGTCAGAGAAAAGGAAGTTATATCCATTATTAAAAGAAACATTATTACCAAATTTGGCATACCTTCTGAAATTGTTTGTGATAATGGATCCCAATTTATTGGGAGTAGAACTACTAACTTTTGTGACAGTTGGGGGATTAAGATGATAACATCAACACCAGTCCACCCACAAGCTAATGGTCAAGCAGAATCATCCAACATCAACATCAACAACTTGAAGAAGAAGCTTGGATCCAAGAAAGGAAAATGGGCAGAAGAGCTACCTTATGTGTTATGGGCTGATAGAACAACTCCCAAGAATGCCACTAGTCAGACTCCATTTTCTTTAGTGTTTGGAGCTGAATCAGTGATCCCTACAGAGATGGTAGTCCCTACTGCAAGAACAAGCATCCGTGATCCTGATGGAAATGCTGAAAACTTGGTTCAAGACTTGGATACCATAGAAGAACTCAGGGATTTGGCAAGGATAAGATTGGCTAATTATCAAGAAAGGATGGCTGGAGCTTATAACAAAAATGTCAGGATCAGAAAATTTCAAGTTGGTGACATGGTGTTGAGGAAAGCATTCCAAAACACCACTAATCATGCTGATGGCAAGTTAGAACCAAAGTGGGAAAGCCCCTATCTTATTGAAGCTGAGGCAGGAAATGGGGCATATCGTTTACTAACAATGGAAGGTGATCTATAGCCAAGAGCTTGGAATGATGTCCATCTAAAGAGATACTTCATGTAAGAAGGATTCAGGATCCTTGACCATCTTTACATCTAAAACACATTAAGGATCCTTAGAGGATATATGATCCTCATTCTGGTAGTGATTTGATTCCAATTTACCTAATCCTTTAACTTATTTGATTACAAGGAGAAGGATCCAGGATCCTTTATCCTTTTTCACTAAGTTTTGAGTTTTGCAGAAGTGGGTGCATCTTTGACAAAGGATCAAGTATCCACAGAAGTCTCCTAAGTTTTATTGGCTTGTCCCCAGTTTTATGGGTTTATCCCCAGTTTTTAGGCTTGTCCCCAGTTCAAGGTATCTATTACCTCCTACAAATCAGGTTCTTACACCTTCACCAGTTGCGCACGATTATCCTAGTGCAGTTAAAGGCAATGGGACCAGTACCCGCTTTAGGGGCTGACAATTTCATTGTACTGGCTGTATTTAGGATCCTAAGTATAATGGTAGACGTACCATACATCCGTTCCTAAGGTTTCTAACGTTTTCACGTTAGCTAAGGTTTTGGCATCTTCATGTCACTAAGTTTGGATAGTCGCCAGTAAAGGCCATACTCCAGTTTACACAAGATCCTTTGGGCTTGTCCCCAGTTTTTGGGCTTGTCCCTAGTTTTTGGGCTTGTCCCCAGTTTTTGGGCTTGTCCCCAGTTTATTGGGCTTGTCCCCAGATACTAACTCTTTCTTTTACAGATTGACTTAGTCCCAAGTTATGTCTTATTTCAGGATTCTAAAGCTAAACAGTTAAGGATCCTGGATCCTAACTTTCTACAAGGGTTTGTCTTATAATTGTTACAATTGTGTGCATTAAGGAAATAGGATCCTAACTTGGATTCTCTTGTATGATCCTTATTTACTTTAATTTTATTCTTGGTTTATCAATCATACCCTATTCTTTGACAACAGAATATATGATCCTAAAATTATCTCACTTTTTAAACTTTAGGACTGTTAGGGGTGGATTTCTAAATGACCCGTGATCCTTAGTTATTATCCTCTTTAGTGATCCTTACTTCTATGACAGATAGTGATCCTCAGAAGAGCTTCAGGATCAGGATCATGGATCACCTTAAGGATCCTCATACTAACAATTGTTCACTTGTGTTTCGTATTGTTTTGCAGGAGTAACAAGTCGGACTTAGTCTTGGCGACATTCCTGGAGAATATTCCCAAACTATCCCGCACGTGCTTGGGCAAAAATGGACGTTGTGGAGAACGTGGGAGCTTGGCACAAAAGTCGGATAGTTAGTTTAGGTAGTTTATTTCTATTTTAAAACGGAGTAACAAGCTAGAAGAAAAACACTTAGCCATTTTCAGCTACACACACTCGTATACTCGCACACTTGAAGCTCTCGACGAACATACATTCATTTTCACTCACTTTTACACATTTCACGATAGTGATCCTTGTACCTAGCTCGTTACTATCCGAAGTTGTAAACATTTCTTTATTTATTTGAGCTTGGTGATCGGTAGTTTCCATCACCCGGGGTTTTTTGTGCCGGAGATCAACTCTTGATCAAGGGCTTTTTCCCCGTATACATCCTTGTGTCATATGTGCAATCTACATTGAAGTGATCCTTGTTATTGATATACATAATTAGCATCATACCCCATAACAAAGAGTTTGGTTGCAATATCCTCAACAGATTTTTTGACCAAAACAGTTTGGCGCCCACCGTGGGGCAATTGGTGCTTCGTCCTTAGAAAAATTCGTATTTCTGTGCTCATTTCGGTTCACTACAACCAAGCAAATGGCTTCCTCAGCGAAGAATGCTTCAAATTTGATGCCCTCATTCACTTCTTCTCAAGGCGTTCCCCCTTTGCCTCCACCACCTTCTGGATCCCAGAAGAATGCTGAGAATGCTGCGAAGAAACCAACTCCCATTTTCTCAAAACCTCCAACTTCTTCTGCTCCTTACACTCCCACTACTAGTGACATGTTTACTTTGATTTTGCAGATGAAGGATCAGATACGGCAACAGGATAAGACCAATGAGAGGATTCTCAAGGAAATCGGAGATCTCAAGAAACAAAAGACAACGGCAGAGGATCATTCCCCACTGGTGCCGAAATCCTTGAATTTTGATACTCCGGTGATTACTTCTCAGCCATCAGTGGTTCCAGACGTTCAATATGCGGGTGGACCAAAAGGAGTGCACTACGGAACAACAACAATGACTCAGGCATCAGGTTCATATTTCCAACCAGCGGGATCCTATCCTCAGCATATGGGGTCCCTCACGAATTCAGGAGGATATTCAGGAATGCAACAAGTTCAAGGATCCTCCTTCGCTCCAGGATCATCCCAGGTTCAAGGATCCTCCTTTGTTCCAGGATCATCCCAGGTTCAAGGATCCTCCTTTGTTCCAGGATCATCCCATGTTCAAGGATCCTCCTTCGCTCCAGGATCATCCCAGGTTCAGGGATCCTCCTTCGTTCCAGGATCATCCCAGGTTCAAGGATCCTCTTTTGTTCCAGGATCATCCCAGGTTCAAGGATCCTCCTTCGTTCCAGGATCATCCCAGGTTCAAGGATCCTCCTTTGTTCCAGGATCATCCCAGGTTCAAGGATCCTCCTTCGTTCCAGGATCGTCCCAGTTTCAAGGATCCTTCCAGATGCCAGGATCCTTGAGGAGTTTGCAAACAGGAAGTTCAGATGTCCATCAGGGAGATTTTATTCCAATGCAGACCAATGCTTCTACTGGTCCCTCGATCATTCCAGAGTCTCAACAATATGGATTAACATCCAATCTTCCTAATCTGAATCCAATGGGAGGTAACACTTTTAATAATTCTTATACCACTAACCATGGTCTTATGCAGGATCCAGGTATCAATCATGCCATGGCCAGAGAATTGCAAAAGTTAAAGGATATGATATCAAGTGTTCCAGGAGTGGTCAAACCTATCCCAGAGATTGCAGATGGGAGCCACAAGATATCTCGCTTTGCACCACCGATCTGTGATGCTGAGATACCCAAGAGGTTCCATGTGCCAACAATGAAGTTGTATGATGGTTCAACGGATCCTGAAGAACACATAGCACAATACAGGGAGAGGATGGAGATCAATCCAATTCCAGAAAGGTTAAAGGAAGCATGCCTGTGCAAGGGATTCAGATCCACTCTTACTGGATCAGCTCTCAAATGGCTGCTAAGTCTTCCTCCCTATTCTATTACCTCATTTGCTAACCTAGTTAACTTGTTTAATAATCAGTTTTCTTGTAGTAGAAAATTTGAACGATTAACTAGTGATTTATATAGGATAACCCAGGGTCATAATGAATCATTAAGGGATTACATTACCAAATTCAGTAAAGAATCCTTAGACATTCCCAACTTAGATATAGCCACGGCTGTTGAGGCCTTTAAAATGGGGTTACTTAGAGATTCGTCTTTCTATGATGATCTTGTTATGACACCATGCAGGAACTTAGATGAGGTAAGAACACGAGCACTTAGGTTCATTCGGCTAGAGGACGACAAGAGGATCCAGGAGAGGTTAGCAGGATCCTCGAAGCAGGATAAGCAAGGATCCTCATTCAGGAACAACAAGTTCAGATCCTACAACAGATCTGATAATCAGAACGTGCATTCTGTTGATCAAGAAGAGGATGATGAGGATTATCCTCCAATTTCTGAATATTGTTTTTGTGTTGATAACAATGAACTAATCCTCGCTATGCAGAACCTAGGTGATAAAGCTAGATGGCCGAGAAAAAACGATAGGCCAGCTGCAACTAAGGATAAATCAAAGTGGTGTGCATACCATGAAGATTTTGGGCATCTCACAGAAGAATGCATTGCACTAAGAAAGGAAATTGGATACTTGTTGAGCAAGGGGCATCTAAAAGAATTGTTGGGAAGAAAAAAGTCAAGGACTCAGGATCCTGAAAGGATCCCTGAGAAGGCTCCAGCCCCTCCAGCAGATGCACAAGTGATAAACTTTATTTCTGGAGGATCAGACATTTGCGGCACATCCTTCTCAGCGGCTAAAAGGCATGCAAAGGAAACTAAAATGGATAATGGAGAAAGACCTGTTCGAACATCAAGTGTCTCCGAAGGAAAAGTCATAACCTTTGATGAGGATGATCGTGTTGATATCCAGGATCCTCATCACGATGGATTAGTTATTACTCTTTTTATTTCTAACCATTTTGTCCGCAGGATCCTTATAGACGGAGGAAGTTCAGTGAACATTATCCAGCTTGATGTTCTAAAGAAGATGGGTATCCCTGAATCAGATATCATACCAAGATCCTCCGTGCTCGTGGGATTTAGTGGCGAAACTAAGAATACCCTGGGGGACATTAAACTCCCAATATACATCGAAGGCCTACACTCTTATCAAAAATTTTGTGTTATTGACTGTTTATCTTGTTGTAATGTTATCCTTGGCAGGCCTTGGATACACGATATGAAAGCAGTCCCATCTACTTACCATCAATGTGTGAAGCTCTCTAGTCCTTGGGGAATATTGAAGATTGATAGTGATCAGCAGGAGGCCAAGAATTGCTACACTTCATCGATGAAACCAGCCTCGAAGTCAAGGGAGCAATAGCAATCAAGGTATCCTCCAAGGGATGTCTTGGAGGCAAGAGAGCAGGATGTGGTAGAAATCCTCATGGATCCTGAGGATCCTGAATCCAAAATCTATATCGGATCAGGGATCCTTGGCGAAATGAAAGAAGACCTCGTATCCTTCCTCAAAAGGAGAAAGACTACCTTTGCATGGAAACACGAAGATATGACTGGTATATCCAAAGATGTAATCACTCACAAACTCGGCATTGACAGATCCTTCAAACCAATCCATCAAAGGAGAAGAAAGTTTGCACCGGAAAGGAATGCCATTATCCAGGAAGAGGTAGAGAAATTGCTCCGGGCAGGTATGATTAGGGAGATCAAATATCCAAGATGGTTGGCCAATGTGGTTGTTGTTCAAAAGAAAAACGGAAAGTGGAGGGTATGTGTCGATTTTACCGATTTAAATAAGGCATGTCCCAAGGATCCTTTCCCTTTACCCCACATTGACTCCATGGTGGATGCAACTGCGGGTCATGAACTGTTAACTTTTATGGATGCTTCATCTGGATTTCAACAAATCCAAATGGAACCATCCGACCAAGAGGATACAGCCTTCATGACTCCAACTGGTATATACTGCTATATTGCTATGCCGTTCGGATTAAGAAATGCAGGTGCAACATATCAAAGGCTGGTGAATATGATGTTCAAGGATCAGATTGGACAAACTATGGAGGTTTACATAGATGATATGGTGGTAAAATCCTTAAAAGCTGAGGATCACCTAAGAGACTTGGAGGAAGCATTCGATATCCTTGACAGATATAACATGAAACTTAATCCTTCAAAATGTCACTTTGGTGTTAAAGCAGGTAAATTCTTAGGATATATGGTGACAAAGAGAGGCATTGAAGCTAGCCCGGAACAAATCAAAGCAATAGTGAACATCAAATCTCCGGCCAATGCTAAGGATGTTCAAAGGCTAACAGGCAGGATAGCAGCTTTGAACAGATTCATATCCAAATCCTCAGAGAAGTGCAAAGAGTTCTATGATATCCTAAGGAAGAACAAGAAATTTGAGTGGACTGAGAAGCATGAAAATGCTTTAAGAGCCCTCAAAGATTACCTATCCTCAGCCCCGGCTTTGTTGAAACCAGAAAAAGGTGATGTGTTATCCTTGTATCTTGCAGTATCCTCAAAAGCAGTAAGTGCGGTCCTTGTTAAGGATCATGAAGGTACACAACATCCTGTCTATTATGTAAGTAAAAGTTTACTTGATGCCGAATCCATGTATTCACACCTTGAAAAACTTATCCTTGCACTAATTATGGCATCTACTAAGTTAAGACATTATTTTGAAACTCATGTTATCATTGTTAAAACTAATTTTCCAATTAAGAATGTCCTCAGGAAACCAGAGATGTCAGGAAGGATGGCTAAGTGGGCAGTGAAGCTAAGTGCATATGATATAAGATATGAGCCTAGGACAGCCATCAAATCCCAAGCGTTAGCTGACTTTGTGGCTGATTTCAGTAGTGATTTACAAGAAGAAGCTGAGTTAGAAGTCCAGCAGCTAGAAGAGACCAAGGATCCTTGGATACTCTATACTGATGGATCCTCAAATGTCAAAGGCACAGGGCTTGGAATACTACTAAAATCGCCACAGGGGGACATAATACCCCACTCTATAGCTTGTGAGTTCCAAACTACTAACAATGAGGTTGAATATAAAGCCTTAATTGCTGGTTTGCAAATTGCAAGACATATGGGGATCAGGTATCTTGAGGTACATGTAGATTCATTGTTAATTACAAACCACTTTAATGGATCCTATGCTGTTAAAGGTGAAAGCTAACCAAATATTTAGAGATAGTCAAAAGCTTGGCACTCTCTTTTGTTTCCTTTAGTTTGACACAGGTACCAAGGGAAGAAAATACAGAGGCTGATGCATTGGCTAACTTAGGATCATCCTTGAAGATCCCAGAGGATATCAAGATCCCTATTATCCATATCATGACCCCGGCTATCGAGGATCACGAGGCTATGGAGATAGGAAATGATTCTGCAATTATCCCTTGTGAGGATACTCAATCCCATTCAGGACCAGGATCATGGATCTCACCAATTATGAGATACTTACAACATGGAGAGATTCCTACAGGAGAAAACCCTAGGGCTTTCAAATCTAAGGTATCTCAATTCACAATTTTAAATAATATGTTGTACAGACGATCTCTTGCAGGACCATACTTGAGATGTATTGAGGATCCTGAAATCCAAGAAGTTTTAAAAGACTTCCATGAAGGAGATTGTGGAAACCACACTGGGGGCATGGCATTATTCTCAAGGATCCTGAGGACAGGATACTACTGGCCAACCATGAAGAGAGATGACGTGGAGTATGCTAAGAGATGTGATCCTTGCCAGAGGCACAGCAATATCCTTCATCAACCAGCTGAGTTATTGCATCCTATATCCTCCTCTTGGCCATTTATGAGATGGGGTATGGATATAGTTGGTAAGCTCCCTAAGGCACCCAGTGGAAAAGTATTCATGCTTGCTATGACTGATTACTTCTCCAAGTGGATAGAGGCTGAAGCTTTTGCACAAGTCAGAGAAAAGGAAGTTATATCCTTCATTAAAAGAAATATTATAACTAGATTTGGAATTCCTTCTGAGATTATATGTGATAATGGTTCCCAATTTATTGGGGGCAGAACCACTAACTTTTGTGACAGCTGGGGGATTAAGATGATAACATCAACACCAGTCCACCCACAAGCTAATGGTCAGGCAGAATCATCCAACAAGATCATCATCAACAATTTGAAGAAGAAGCTTGGATCCAAGAAAGGGAAATGGGCAAAAGAACTACCTTATGTGCTTTGGGCTGACAGGACAACCCCTAAGAATGCAACTGGTCAAACACCATTCTCTTTGGTGTTTGGGGCAGAATCAGTGATCCCAACAGAAATGGTGGTTCCAACTGCTAGAACAAGTACTCGTGATCCTGAGGAAAATAATGAAAACTTGGCTCAAGACCTGGATACTATTGAAGAAATCAGGGATATGGCTAGGATAAGGATGGCCAGTTATCAACAAAGAATGGCTGGTGCTTACAACAAAAATGTCAGGATCAGGAGGTTTCAAGTTGGAGATATGGTATTAAGGAAAGCATTTCAGAATACCACCAATCCTGCTGATGGAAAATTGGCTCCAAAATGGGAAGGCCCTTATTTGATTGAAGCTGAAGCAGGAAAGGGGGCATATAGATTGCTAACCATGGAAGGTGATTTGCTACCAAGGGCTTGGAATGTTGTCCACTTGAAGAAATATTTCATGTGAGCAGGATCCTCATGACACAGATGATCCTCAAAGGATCCTCACAGTATCGGTGATCCTAACTTAGGTAATATCCTAAACTTGAACTATTTCATTTCTTTATTTTCTCATATAAGGATAAGGATCATGTATCCTTTTTCCATCTCTCACGTGAGTTTAAGTTTTGAAAGTTCAGGTATCCTTTACATAACATTGGTTATCTGCAGAAGCAATCCGTTCCTTGGGTTTAACCCCAGTTATCCTTGGGCTTGACCCCAGTTCCGCCTGTAGCGCATGATGATCCTGGTATAGTTCAAGGCAGTGGGACCAGTACTCGTTTTAGGGGCTGATAATTCCATTGTACTGGCTATGCCTAGGATCCTACGTATAATGGTAGACGTACCATACATCCGTTCACAAGGTTTCTAACGTTTTCACGTTAGCTAAGGTTTTGGCATTTTCATGCCACTAAGTTTGGATAGTCGCCAGTTAGGGCCATACTCCAGTTTACATACGATCCTTGGGCTTGTCCCCAGTTATCCTTGGGCTTGTCCCCAGTTATCCTTGGGCTTGTCCCCAGTTACTAACTCTTATCTTATATTGGCTTAGTTCCAAGTTATGCTCTATTTCAGGTTCTTGAAGATAGACAACTAGGGATCCTTGATCCTTACTTTATTCTAAGGTTTATCTTATAGTTATCCTTATTATGGTTAGGATCCTAACTTGGACCCTCAGGTATGATCCTTAACTATTTTTAATTCTATTCATTATTTATTTGAATAACCCTTAAAGTTTGACAACTAGACTTGTGATCCTTAAAACATATTGCTTTCTGAGATTCTTTAACTAAAGGATACCTGATCATGGATTATATCCTAAGTATTTTCAGTTTGACTTATTCAAAATTATTTGTTCAATGAATATGCATCAAAATAAAGAAAAATCAAGGAAACACAAGGATAACAACACAAGATAAGCGACAAAAGGTTAAGATTTTATTTATTAACAAAAGAGTAACCCTTAAAAGGTTGTCAAAATTACCTACCCCGAGCATCTACCAGCAAAACGTGGCCCGTCCGCTGGGGTAGGTAAAGGGTGTCCATGATAACAAGTTCGAAAGTAGTGCAGGAATATAAAGGCGGCAGGATCACAATGGCTTCTTCCCCCAAACAGAGGATCCCTCCACCAATTGCAATCCTGCCTATTGTCCAAAGGATCATACATGATCCTTAATCCTAAAACCTATTGTTCAAGTACAACCCATCATTGTTCAGCAAAAAACACCATAACCAAAACAAACTATTAAACTTAAAAAATGGGCTCAGGCTACGTCTAGAAATGTCCTTCATCGCCCATCCATGCAGCCTATACCTTCGCTGCATCCTCTTCCCCTCCAGCTGTGATATCCTTTATCAGATCCTTCCCACTGCCACTTGCTTCAATCGCCAAGACCTCAGTATCCTCCTCCTCATCATCCTCAAGATCAGCCAACCTTGCCTTCCAGCCCTCAACATCCCAGCTGCTTTTGTCAAAACTAGGATCTTGAGCTTCCTGGGCCATCTTCAATTTTGTCTGATACATCGTGATGGCGGCAGAGATCTTGGCATTTTCTATGAGATTATTCTTCTCATAGTCAAGGTCAATCAGAAGCTTAGCCGTCTTGGTCTTCTCATCTTGGAGTTCCTTCCGAAGATCAGCAAGTGCAAGGTCCTTGAGCACGGCAACCTGTTGGAGGTCAGCAATTTTCTTGTCCTGCTCCTCAACATTCCCCACGTAATCTTCAATCTCAGCAAATTTCTGCAAAGAAAAGGATAAAGCAGTTCAAGATCAGGTGATCCTTATACGAGTAGGATACCTAGGCAGAGTTGGTGATCCTTACATCATTGAAGTATTCAAGGAACTGGTGGCGGATTAGTGGTAGGCCTTGAAGATCCTCGGCATCAGAAGTTTTCCTCTTCTTGACACCCTTTCCTTTAGTGGGTGCCTTTGGAATGGAGATGCTAGGACTGGTAGTGGATCTTTTCTTCCTGGATCGTACGACATCAAGGTCAGCCGTGTTGAACTGGGATACAGGCTTGGCAGATTTTCCAGCGCCTACACATTCAAAGCAAGATGAGTATCCTTATCCTATTTCAATTTATTTATTTTAATATTCAAACTATGTGAAAGGCAGGATACTTACTTGACATGGTAATGGAACCTGAGGATACTTCCTGTGAGTCTTGGGTGTCTATCTTGAATGTCCTTGTTTCAGGATCAAGCTTCTAAAAAGCAGCGAGCCTATCCTTGGTTTCAGGTGATGTGATGATGTGTGAGACAGAAATAGCTGCATAACACAAGACAAAAAAGGGGGTCAGTAATCCTTATACAAAAATAAGACTACCTGGTGATCCTTCTCAGGATCCTCCGGCCTACCATGGGTGGACCATGTTCTTGGTAAATGCTTTCCGTCGGGAATGGTATCCCTCCTGACAAAGAAGAAACGATGTTTCCAATTTGTGTCATTCTTGGTAACTTTAAGAAGAGGGTGTTCTCCACCGGGTTTTCGTTTGAACAAATAACGATGGGATCCAAAGGTGGTAACATCATACAATTGTGTCAGCTCCGACATACCTAAATCAATGCCCTCCTGCTCGATGATCCTCTCCAGGGTATACAAAACCCTCCAAATCATTGGCATGGCTTGGATGTAAGAGATGCCGGTAAGGGAGAAGAAGGATTGTGTAAATTCTGGGAAAGGATAAGTGTATCCTATGGCAAATGGAGTAACTGGAAAGGCAACCCATGTTTCTGAAACATAGTCGCTCAGGACAGTAGGATCGAAGGGTTTGAAAAAGGCATTCGCCGGAAAACAGAGACGGATTTTATCTACTTGTGCGTCGTTAAAGCAACACCTCTCGTTCACTGAGTCTTTGATGATATTTTGACTCTTCAAAGGGCTATCCTTTTTGTGATCCTTGCCCGGTGAGCTTCGGAGCAACATTCTCAAGGCGGTGGTGATAAAGAAAGAAAAACAGAGTAAGAAGGGGGAAAGAGAAGAAAGAAATACCTGGTTGATCGTCGACTGAGAATTTAAAGGGAGTTTCTTTCGAATTTGAATGCATGATGATCCTATCTATATCTCTATTTATAATTATGATTCTGCAGGGTAGTCACTTCTGTGATGTCATGATCGCAACGGCTAGTTCTATTTTAACGGCTATATATCCGTTAGTTAGTTGCGGATAAGATCAAGAAAATATAACTCACATATTTACAATTTAACTCCTTATATTTTGGGGGCAATTGTTAGGGGTGGATTTCTAAATGACCCGTGATCCTTAGTTATTATCCTCTTTAGTGATCCTTACTTCTGTGACAGATAGTGATCCTGTGGAGAACGTGGGAGCTTGGCACAAAAGTCGGATAGTTAGTTTAGGTAGTTTATTTCTATTATAAAAAGGAGTAACGAGCTAGAAGAAAAACACTTAGCCATTTTCAGCTACACACACTCGTATACTCGCACACTTGAAGCTCTCGACGAACATACATTCATTTTCACTCACTTTTACACATTTCACGATAGTGATCCTTGTACCTAGCTCGTTACTATCTGAAGTTGTAAACATTTCTTTATTTATTTGAGCTTGGTGATCGGTAGTTTCCATCACCCGGGGTTTTTTGTGCCGGAGATCAACTCTTGATCAAGGGCTTTTTCCCCGTATACATCCTTGTGTCATATGTGCAATCTACATTGAAGTGATCCTTGTTATTGATATACATAATTAGCATCATACCCCATAACAAAGGGTTTGGTTGCAATATCCTCAACAGATTTTTTGACCAAAACAATGACTAAAGGATATTTGATCCTTGATCATATCCTGGACTTTTAGACATAAACTGATTTTTATACCTTT
This sequence comes from Helianthus tuberosus, assembly GCA_030545235.1. Lineage (NCBI taxonomy): Eukaryota > Viridiplantae > Streptophyta > Magnoliopsida > Asterales > Asteraceae > Helianthus > Helianthus tuberosus. Next base: position 20,146 of record JARYGA010040902.1, on the reverse strand, counting down.
ACTAATGACTTGTAAATCTAAAAAGGTGTACAAAAACAATTGAAAGGTAAATATACACAAAGTGAACAACACAAGATAGCCAAAAGTTAAAGGTTATATTTATTAATCAAAGTTAAACCCTTTAAAGGTTGTCAAAATTACCTACCCCGAGCATCTACCAGCAATACGTGGCCCGTCCGCTTGGGTAGGTAAAGGGTGTCCATATTAACGAGTCTTAAAGTGCAGGAAAGTAAATAAGGCGGGATAATAGTGGCTTCATCCCCCAAACAGAAGATCCCTCCACCAACTATCATCCTACCTATTGTTCCAAGGATCAGTGATCCTTAACCCTAATAGCTATTGTTTAGTTATTACAGACCATAATTGTTCACCATCAAAACACCATCAAATAAAAACCACAAAAACCATAAAAATGGGCTCCGGCCGTGTCTAGATAAATCCATCATCGCCCATTGCTGCAGCCTAAACCTTCGCTGCATCCTCACTAGCTTTACCAGCTGCCTCCTCCACTGGATCCTTAACCCCACTGCTACCAACCTCGATTGCCAGGACCTCCTCAGCTTCATCCCCATCATCCAGCTCCGCCAACCTCTGCCTCCAAGCCTCCTGGTCCTAGGCAGACCTGTCAAAGGCAGGATCCTCAGCCTGCTTAGCCATTTGCAGCTAGCATGGCAATAGTGGGAGACATCTTAGCCCCATCCATGACCTCTGCCTTCTCTTGCTTGGTTGTGATCTTAGCCATGACCAGTTCCTTCTGCAGTAGGTTGATATCCTTCTCAAGGGAAGATATCTTCTTATATTTGGTCAGGAACATCTGCTGGAAGTCTAGCTTTTGCTGCTCAGTCTCGGCCACGTGTTGATCAAGGAGCATTTGGATCTCGGAAAATTTCTGCACAAAATAAGTGTATAGTCATGATCCTTTATCCTCAGAAAGGAAAGTTCAGACTTAAGGATACAGGATCCTTACCTCGGAGACGTATTCCTCAAACTGATGCTGAATGAGAGGGAGGCTTTCAGTAGGCTCAGCGTTCTTTCTCTTTTTGGCACCCTTGCCCCGTGTGATCATGCCTTAGGATTCAGGATGCTTGGGCTTGCAGCCAGCTCCTTTTTTACGGACCTTGAGAAGGCGGATTCATTGAGATCACTTACGCTGAACCTGGAAGCCGACTTTGAGGATTTTCCAGCACCTACAAATACAAAACACAGATAAGTATTCATACTTTATATTCATTTAAACATTTATTTGCACATAGATATGGATACTTACTTGACATTGTGTAGGAACCAGAGGAGATTTTTTGTGAATCCTTTGTTTTGGCTTGAAATGTTCTTATAGCAGGTCAAGCTTCTAGAAAGCAGCAATCCTTTCTTTTGTAGCAGGAGTTTCTTGAATGTGAGAGAGTGAGATGGCTGCACAACAGAAACAAAAAGAAGGATCAGTTATCCTTAACAGAAAAAGAATCCTACTATGGTCCTGGCCTAAAGATCCCATATCCTACCCTGGGTGATCCGCTTTTTGGGAAGGTCATTCATTCATTCCCATCCAAGATTGAGTCCCTCCTTACAAAGAAGAACTGGTTTCTCCAGTTGGTCATTTTTGGTGGTTTTCAGAATTGGATGAGCCTGACCGGGTTTTTGCTTGAAAAGAAAACGATGAGAACCATGGCTGACAATATTGTATAACTGACTCAATTCAAACACCCCTATTTCAACACCCTCCTGCTCAATGATGTTTTCAAGTGTGTAGAGGACTCTCCACATCATCGGCATGGCTTGTATATAGCACATACAGGTGAGTGTGAAGAATGCTTGTGTTAGAGCAGGGAAAGGATAATTGAACCCTATCACAAAAGGGGTTGTCGGGAAAGTGATCCAGGCATCAGAGACACAGTCAGTCTTCATCGAAGAGTCGAATGATCTAAAGACGGTTCCTGCCGGGAAGCAACGTATCCGATCAATCTCGGGATAGGTGAAACGACAAAGTTCTAGCGAGGGATTTTTGGTTATGCCCTGGCTCTTCAGTGGGCTTTGCTTCTTAGGATCCTTAGTAGGGGAGGATCGAAGATTCATCTTTGCCATGGGATTTTGAAGAAGCAGAGAATCGGAAGAAGAAAAATTAGAGAGAAGGGAAAGAGAGATACCTGTTGAGGTCTTCGAATGAAGATTTAAGGGAGAAAGTCTCGAATTTAAATGCAAAATCTCATTTCTATCTCTATCCTATTTATAATCATTGTTTGTTGCAGGGATGACCCTCGCTGACATCAGCCTCGCAACGGCTATATCTCCAAGTAACGGCTAGTCCGATTTATCGTTCATACATGACTACCTAATTGGATATCAACTAGTCATGTTTGGGGGCAATTGTTAGGGATAGAATTTTATAGCTTATGGATCACGGATCCTCAAGTGTAGCATGGATCACGGATCCTCAGTTCAGTTTGAATTAAGGATCCTCAGGAGACGCTGCGGGAATAAGGATCCAGGATCCTCATTATTATTCTAACTTAACAATTGTTTCCATCACCTTTTGGCTTGTTTTGCAGGTATGTTTCGAAGAAGACTTATTCCACGCGAGATTCCAGGGGAATATGCTCTATATTTTCAACATGTGCATGAGCTAGTGACCGTTAGTGGTGATCGTGGGTGATGGGCTAGTTTTTCGGATAGTTAGTTAGGATATTTTAAGCTAAGAATAAAGGGGTATTTAGCTTATTTTTAAGAAACAACTTTTGCACTCTGGTTTACGTACAACACTTCTGCTACTCTCTTTCTCGAACACACACGCATTAGAAACCATTGTATCAAGCTCAATACTTCCGAAGTTACAAACTTGTTTATTCAATATACTTGAAAGTGATATTTTCACTATCCGAGATTTTTATGCCGGAGATCATACATTGATCAAGGGCTTTTTCCTCGTATAAATTCTTGTGTTCAACGTTCATTTCATACACTCATTGTTCATACATTGATTATTTAGCTAAGTATCACACCTCACAAAATCAGATTTGGTTGCATTATCCTTGGGTGATTTTTTACTAAAACAGTCACGACATAGGAAGCCACCAAACCTAGGCATTTTTGTTGAGATCGACTGAGACACAAAAGCACTCTTTGGTAGAAGTAGGCCAAGAGTGAGGTTGTCTGAAACCCATTAGATCTAACCTTTCCGTTCCCCGGTCTAAATTTATACGTTGATTAATGGTGCTTATGTCACCCTATTCGTCACATGATCTATGTGTCATTCCTTAGTTTTGTGTTCTACATACCATTGTACATGTATTTTCCCCAAGTTTAGAAAGCAAGTAAAAGTTTAAAAGTGGGGACATGAACTCACAATTTTCCGTAGCTCGCGTCGTAAACTTCACCGGCTACGTTCGTAAGCGTCGTGACCTATATGTGTTCTATGTAAGTTAGTCACTAGACTTGTATCGCACAAGTACAAGTCACCATCTTAAGTTTATGTATTTATCATTTGTATGTTCATCTTTTGTGAGGGTCGTGCCCTTGTTTGTCGGGTCTCACCCGTTCGTCGTGTATTTGCACTTTGAATTTGTATTGTTTATTTGTAAATATATATTTTATTTACCAAAAATATATATATTTGTGTATGTAGTCTTTGCCAAAATAATAAGTGTGAAAAAATAAACTTTATTTTTAAGTTGTCCATATGTGTTACTTATATTATTTTTGCGCAGGTATACTTAGGAAAATATACTTGTATTTTTATGTAAATACTTGTGTATTTTACATTATTTGCCAAAAATCAATAATTTGGTTTTTATTACTTTCCGGAATTATATTTCTTAAAAATAATATATTTTTAAGACATGTATGAAATAAATATACCTTGTCATGCTTGAGGGAATATGTATATTTATTTTTGTTATTCACCCGATTTTTGTATAATTTTCATTACTTGTTAATAGTTATATATTTGTCCAAATATATATAGTTATGTCCAAAAATTGTCCAAAGTCCATATGTTTGTGTAATATATTTATATAAATATATTTTTCTTGTATTTGTCCATATACTCTTCTTGTGAGGATTTTTGTATACTTATATACTTAGGTATCCTCATGTATTTGTATGTGTATTTTGGTATTTATACTCCTTGGGAGTATTTAGTGTATTTTTCAAGTTTCTAATACACTACTACATAATATACACTTAGTACAAAATTTGATGATCACTAAATATATATATATATATATATATATATATATATATATATATATATATATTTCCTAAAAATATACATACTTAATATTAATTTTTAACTTGAAGAAATCAATATTTCTTAGCTTGTAATTTTGTGCAAAAATTAGGAAACCTTGACAAATATTTTTAGGTGAATTTTTGGGGAAAAAGTTTCACCAAAACATACGTTTCTCCTAAAAATGGAGGGTTCCCATGTTTTCAAAACATGTGTTTATTTTCTTTTTATCACCAAAACAATTTCCAATCAATTTCACAAGTAACATACACTAATTTTATCATGTAAAACCTTATGATGAACTTAATTTTTGCTAAAAATGTGTAGTCTTTTAGATCTACACTTTACATACCATGATCTTTCAAAATCAAGTGTTTTTGTAAATACTAAACAAACTTTTTATGAAACTTTAATTTACTAACCAAACCATCCATGAGATTTATGCTTTCAAAGTCTTGAAAATCATGTTCTAAAACCATTTTTATGCTCATTAGAAAGATCCTTATGTTTAAAACCATGTTTCATCATGGATCTTTCAAGATCCATACTTAACATCCTTGAATCTTACATAAACAAGCTTCTTGATGAACCATTAACAAACTTTTCAGGGATTTTAGTTTCAAAAGTTAGTTTTTCATACACTTTGTGACTTCAAGAACACAAGATCATGCTTCAAAAATCATCTTTCAAGTTCACATAAGTGTTTTACAAGTTCATCTTCAAGTTTAACCATGGATCTTTCAAGATCCATGCTTAAACTTGTTAGATCTAAGCTTCTAACAAGCTTAACATGCTAGATCTAAACATACACACAAGATTCAACAACAACAACTTCATCGCATACACCAAAAATCACTGAAATCACTAGTTTTCTTCATGATTATGTTAGATTCTTACATCTTCATATTTTCAAGTTTAGTTTCTTAGATGGTGTGACCTATACATAATATAAACATGAACTAAAATAGTGTTTAGGAGGCCTAAACTAGCTCTATTGTCTAGGGAAGTGGCACAAGAAGGATGAAGATGAAGAATGATGAAATTAAGTGGTTAAAAGCTCCTCCAAGAGGTCCTTCAACTTCTAGCACTTGTAGTCTTCTTAGATAGCCTCCATACACCTTAGAACAAGCTTAGATTTGTTGTACGATGAATGAAAATGAAGTTGGTAGCGTGGTGTGGGTGAGCCGAGAACAAGAGAGGGAGAAAGGGAGGAGAAGTTGATGATTTTAAATGTTAGAATATTGAGGTTCAACATGCTTTTGGTCATTTATAAAATCTTTCCAACAATCTAATATCCACAAGATTATGTGGTCCATATCTAGAATACATAAGTATTATTTTAATCAAAAGAGATGCCCTTTGGGGACGGTTTTCATGAAGGGGGGGGGGGTGTTGTAAATTCTTGGAAGTTGGAGGTTAAGAATGTAAACTAGAAGGTTTAGGTTAGTTTAAGTGTGTTTATGTCACACCCCCAAATTCCACAAGCGGAGTATCACTGCAGGAGGCGTGACATGACCAGGATCAAGCCACCAATCATATTGAACAATGTATTAAAGTAAATATAAAACCAACCACAATATAATTGGTGTCCAAAAGAAATTAACCAAGTTCAAGCTATCAGCGGAAGCATAAAGTTTAAAACCAAAACATAAGTTTAAAAGTTCAAATGTTTAACATGAAACTCAACAGTCCATGTCCCACAACGACCTCTCCTTCTCATGCAAGCTCTATCTAAGCACCTAACGACCTACAAGGCATGTAGTAACGAATCAACAACAAAGTTGAGCGAGTTCACAGTCGGTTGTCCATTTTAAAGTTGTTCCAAAAACCATCAGTTAGTTCGAAAACCATGAGTTAACCAGTTCCTTGTTTCCCAAACCATAAACAGTGGGGGCTACCCCATGTAAACCACTAGACCATTACCATATCGACTACTGACTGAAGATGTGTTTATGTGCCCTGCATCAATGTCTATCATCATTGACTAAGTGCCCAGATCCATTAGTCCACTCCCGTCCTCTGCGGCACGGTGTGAGGCTTGTCAAACCTAATAGCGCTATTTAACTAATGACCCGTTCGCCAATAGCCCGACGATTAAGTCGATATAAAAATGAGCGACTTCATGATAGAGTTTTGTCTAGTAAGTTATATGTTGTCATCCTTCCTATGGAGGATGGAGGTACGTAATCTACCCAAGGAGAATACGCAGGCTTAATGTTGTCATCCTTCCCATGGAGGATGGAGGTACATATCCCACCCAAGGAGAATATGCAGGTTTCATTATAGTTCCTTAACCCATTCCCAACCACCGGGAATCCCATGCCTTGTAGAAAGTCTGAACTCACCTTAGGTTAGCTCGACAGATAAACGAAAAGGTCACTTGAGCTATTTGTGGTCAACCATGTCCTAACATGGTTACCATACAAGTCAGGTCTAGGTTCAAGTAGTGCACATAAGTTTACACATAAGCTAGCAGGTTACGAACACGTAATGATCATGGCAAACACACAAGATCACATTTAACACGTTAACAGTCAAGTACACATAATGTCCAATTTGTGCGACTCATATGATTGGGCCGTTGAGCTTGTACGAGCCCAATCATCTTGTGCAATCCATTATATAAAGCCCAATACAACCGGGCCAACCTATTGTGCGATCAGCACAACTTGTGCGATCCACAATGGGTTGTGCGTTCCATCCAAACCCGGCCCAACAACAAATGAAATCCATAACTCGTTCGTCCCAAACAAATAAGAAACACTTATCTTGTGCGGTCCAATGGACTTGTGCGATTAAGGTTAACTTGTGCGATTGGAGTTTTGGGCTTGTTCGGCCCAACAACATATTATAACTGAATATATTAAGTGGCCCAACACCTTGTGCGATCAGCACAACCTTGTGCGATCAACAAGATGTTGTGCGACTGAGCTTAAAAGAGTTGTACAACATGTTTAAATAGTTGCACCGTATAGCTTGTGCGACTTCCTTGTGCGACCGGCTTGTACGACTAGCCTTGTGCGACTAGCCTTGTACGATTAGTTTTATGTTTCCTATAATCATGCAATCTATTCTAACAGTTTCCATTTAATTTGCAAACTAATTCTAATAGTTTCTATCTTTACATTAGTCGATCAAATCATGGTTTTTATCAATTAATTCATATGAACCCTAATCATGTTCAAGGCATAACAACAACTTATAACATTAAACTACATTAACACGGTTCATGTTCTTGATTACTAGCATGCATCCTAACATGACAACACAACAAATCATCCGCATATACTTTCATATCAGCCGATTAACATGCATTCGGTTCTAGATCATCATTAACATCACATAATTATCAAACCCTATATTAATCTAACATACTACACATGTAAGCCGATTTACATGAACACCAAACCCACAAACAATTTATATGATAACCAATCACAAATCATCCCTGAATCATTATGTAGAATCATATGAATCACAACATCGTCTATCATTCGAATAATAGTTAAAACACTAACCGGTTAGAAGGTAGAACAAGGATTGATCCGACCAAGAAAGCTTCGAGGAGAGGGGATGTTGCCGTCGGCTTCAAGAGGAGAGAAAGAGAGAGTAGGGTTTGCTAAACTTTGTGTGTGATTTTCAAAATAATGAGGAGTATACACCCTCCTCATAGGTTATGCGTGTAAGGGAGTGGGCCGAACCCATCATGGGCTGCCCTTGGTTCGAATACAAGGAGTGTGGACCGAATGGGCTTGCGCGAATGGACATGTGTTGTGTGATCCAACTTAGGTAGTATACATACACATTTACAATACAATTACATACACATAAAATTCATAATATCTCATTATAATCATATCAAGTAATCACATAACGTTAAAAACATGTTACATCAAAGTACGACTAAAGGTTCGAAATACGAGTTGTCACATCATCCCCAAGTTGAAAGAAATTTCGTCCCGAAATTTAGCACGTAGTTACTGAGGAAGCTAGTTAGGTTGCGTGGTTTCCTGGGGTGTTACATCCTTCCCCTGTTGGTTTGGAATTTCGTCCCGAAATTCCGCAGTAGCTTCAGCCTCAGTAGTGGTTTCGCTTTTCTCGAACAATTGGGGGGATACTTGTGTTTCATTTGGTCTTCTCGTTCCTAGGTAAACTCTGGGCCACGACGGGAGTTCCAACGAACTCGAACAATGGGTATCCTGGTACGTTTGAGAACTTTAACGTCTCGGTCTGTAATCTCTACTGGTTCCTCAACGAATCGCAGCTGATCGTCGATAGTGAGTTCCTTGAGAGGAACTATGAGGGTCTCATCTGACAGACACTTCTTCAGATTCGACACATGGAATACGTTGTGAACTCAACTGAGTTCTTCAGGTAGATTTAGTCTGTAGGCCACCTTGCCAATTCTCTAAGTGATTTTGAAAGGTCCAACATAATGTGGATTCAGCTTGCCTCGCTTGCCGAAATGAATCACACCATTCCAAGGTGAAACTTTAAGTAGCACTCGATCCCCAACCTGGAACTCGAGCTGTTTCATGCGCTTATCAGCATAGCTTTTCTGACGGTCACGAGCTGCCGCCATTCGTTGTTGTATCTGGGCAATCTTTTCTGTCGTGTCGACGACGAGTTCTATGCCAGTGATTTTGCTGTCACCAACTTCTGCCCAACATAAGGGTGATCGGCATTTCCATCCATACAACGCCTCGAATGGAGCAGCCTGGATGCTAGTGTGGTAACTGTTGTTGTACAAAAACTCTACCAAAGGTAGGTGCCTTTCCCAGCCACTACCAAAGTCGATAACACATGCTTGAAGCATGTCTTCAAGAGTTTGAATGGTGCGTTCAGTATGTCCATCCGTCTGTGGATGATACGTGATGTGTACAAAATGCAACATATAAATTACATCAATTGTGGCATAAAACTAACCCTTTTTTAGTACTAATGTTGGAAAAAGTGTGTTTTTGTCTTCCTTTTGTATTTTCAGGATTAAATGAGCTCAAGTGAACAAAAGAAGCAAAAAGGCAGCTAAATCTAACATAAATACAAGAAAAGGAACAAACGTGACATGCCCGACCCCTCGACAACATCTTCCCAAGCAAAGCAAAACAAGAGAACAGAAGGCTGAACACGCCCCGTGCTCAATGAGCACGGGGGCGTGCCCGAGTGTCCGCAGAAAAGACAAACCTATAGAATCTTCTATCGCCCACCACGGGGCCGTGCTCAGCGGACACGGGGCCATGCTCAGCGGACACGGGGCCGTGGTCAACTATAAGATTCGCAGAATCCATGCAAATCTTGATAGTACAGATACGCTTCTGCACACGGGGTCATGCCCAGCGGACACGGGGGCGTGGTCAACTAATGCAAACAAACTGCAATTAATGAAGACAGAGAAGGAGAATGGACACGGTGCCGTGCCCAATGGACACGGGGCCGTGCCCAATGGACACGGGGCCGTGCCCGGGCTACTGTTCAGGCTATAAATAGGGGTGCTTGGCTCATTTGCAAACCATCCCTTGGCACACCACCTCTCTCACACTTCACCCACTACCCACCACCATCACAACACCATCATCCACCACCATCATCCATTGTCCATCATAGAGTGTGTGAGTCGTCTCGGGATCCAAGATTGATCGTAAGAGTTCTTGACAAGCAAAGGCCATGTTTGCCTAAGTCTCTTACATCACTTGGTGAAGACAAGTGTCTAGTGTAATACTTTTTATTTTTAATCTTTTCGCACTTTTTACTTGGTTATGTATTAGTGACTTTAATAACTAGTTTCTTATGTTGAAGGTGATTCTTCCTTGTCGTTTGTCCGTGGTGTCTTGGCATTATTTTACTGTCTATATAAAATAAAAGATTTTCACCGTTCATATCTCCATGGTCTATATGGAGATATGTTGGCTACCTGGTCGGGGGTTAAGGGAACGGTTTGGTAAGAGTCTTGCCTTGTTCAGTGTATAGATCCTGCAAGGACCTGGGTCAAATTTAGTAGGACCTCCTTCAATACCCACCGGTATTAGATGGCGGGGGTCCAAACTCTTTGATCCCCTCATATGTAAGCTACTATTAATACTTTAATCCGGCCATTTAGGACTGTATCCCTGCTGACTCAGACTACTTAGCCGAGGGTAATGTCACCTCCAAAAGAGGGGCCTACCATAATATGCATTAATAACTTAATTAATTATCTTTCAATAATCCGACCCTTTAGGATTGTATCCTTGCTGACTCAAACTACTGGGTTGAGGGTAACGTCACCTTCAAAAGAGGGGCCTACTACAATAACTAAGATAATCTCTTAAAAAGTGCAAAAGTGCGGAAATAATCAAAGGTTACACTAAACACGAGTCGGAGCCAAATGATTCATCTTGTCTATCTGTTTTTTACTTTTATTTTATTTTTCAGCATTTTAGTTAGTTTTTATTTTCTAGTTTACAACCTTTTTCTAACTTTTGATTTGATTAGACGTTGAGGATAAACCGGTACTAAAAGCTCGTGTGTCCTTGGACAACCTCGGTATCTTACCAACACTATACTACGCTCACGATGGGTGCACTTGCCCATATGTGTGTTTGGTGTTAGTAAAATATCATGTTTTATAAATTTAAAACTTGACTATCGTGTAAAAAGGGCTTAAAATATACTTAAACTTATATACACACCACACACGCATCAAGGTTTTGGTGCCGCTGCCGGGGACACAAGGATTTTAAGAAAGTTAGAAATCAGCGGCCTAATCGTTTTTTTCTACTTTTTCTGTTTTTTTAGGATTTTCTTAGTTTTTCAGTTTCTGCAGGACTTAGCACGGGACGTGCCCGCTGAACACTCCCCGTGCCTAATCCTTGGAACTGGCAATCCTGTTTTAAGTCAGACAGTAAGCTGAACACGGGGCCGTGCCCACTCAACACGCCCCGTTCCCAAGATTCAGTTATTGAAAACGGAATCGTAAGATTCCGACGGTTGGTAATTTCTGACACAAACATGAGAGATACTGATATTTTTTACTTTCGGCACTCTTATGGTACGTGGTTTCAAATATGTAGTGGCCCTCATAAAGAATTAGAATGTTATTTTCTAAATTATAAGCCCCACTATATAGACCCATTGTTTTCATGTAGCCTTAAGAATTAGAATGTTATTTTCTAAATTATAAGCCCTCATAAAGAATTTGAATGTTATTTTCTAAAAATAATCCCTATCTCTCCCTCGAATGCTCTCAACAGGATCTTCTAGGAGAAATGCTTCTTGATGAACTATTTCAAATGGAAGATCTAATTCTTAATTGGTTAAAAGAACTTTGGATAGATTTTGATAATTTATCTCAAGACGATAACCAAGAAGAATTGTTGGGATCGCATCCAAATGAAAACAACTTTGTTGTTCCCGATGTTACCTCTAACTCTAGCGAGGACTTGAGCGATAGTCGTCCCTGTGCCGATTGTGCCGTGAAGGACTCTCCATCGACTTCATTCGGTGCATACATAGACCTGAGCGATTCGGCATACACATTCTTTAACGAGAGCCCGGCAAAGGGTTGGACTTGTCCACCTACATTTAGCATAGGAATCACCCTCACCGACAACCTCTTGCATTCTCGTCTTAGTCTAGAGCAATTAAGGTATCTTAGGCACTTTGGGGTTGTTCCATCCAGTAAGGAACCACCCGATCCAGATAAGTTCCTTAGAAATAGACAAACTCCATAAAACAGCCTCTAGACACGGGGCCATGTCCAGGTCAGCACGCCCCCGTGTTCACACAAAGATTCTCGTCTGATTTCGTGTCAAAATACGGACAAAGTGTGTCAGGATTTCATCTGCACACAGGGCCGTGTCCAGCCGACACGGGGCCGTGTGCAGCGTGCTATCATTTTCTATACATGCAGCAAGATTCCTGCACATATGGACCACTCCAAAGACAAAGATCTGGTGGATCTTCCCACATACCATCCTAGGTATATTCTAAAGAAGGTTCCCAAAAACCATCTTGTCTTTTCCACTTTTATCCCTTACCTTCTTCTTCAATTTCTCTTAACACCTCTATTAGAGCTTGAAATCTCCATAATTCCAAGCCTTATTGAGATGTTTGTTAGATTTTTATTCAAGGAATCTTGTTAAAAATAAGTTCTACAACAATGTTTTAAGTTGTTTCTGCTTAGAAACGTTTTAAAAATCACGAAAACAAATTAAAACACCAAGATTCCTTGTTCCAAAAATCTACAGATATCTGACACGGGGCCGTGCTCATTGAGCATGGGGCCGTGTCCGTGGTACTGTTTACATAAAATTGAGCTCTTTTCGGTATGTCTTCTCAGAATGGCGAGCAGAACTAGCGGAACATCTTCATCGCACTCTAGGAACAACCGACATGGAAGAAGGTCATCAACGGTTGAAGATTCTCTTGTAAACTATGTTTACGCTTTAAGAGATGCCGTTGATGAAATAACAGGAGTGGAAGAAGCATTGGTCGACCGTATCAATCATTTGACGGTGGGACTAGAGGGATGTCTTCGAGAGGTCAACCTTTTGCACCAAAGGTTGAACATTCTCGCTTCTCCTCCTTTGGTTCCAATCATTACCCAAAGGGCATGGAATGTGGTTCCCGAAGTCATCATACCGGCCGAATGGTACGCCATACATCCGGAGCCCCCTCGGGACGTACTACAAGGGGTTCCTGTTGGTGTAACTCCTCCTCCCCAAGATGTTGAAGAAAACGACCCCGCCTTCTTTCTCCCAAGGGAAATAGAAGAGTGTCTTTAATAAACATCTATGGAATACCCCTCGGTCCAAAGTTCTACAAATCTTATAAACCGGAAAATTATTTCCGGAAATTTTGATAAAAGTAGAACTCCTTAGGATGACTTTATGTACCATTTGAACCATCTATCTTAGGACATTTAGTTTTTTATTTTCTGCCTCATTTTTAAACTTTCAAGGATCTTATGTAATTCTCTCTATGTTTTAATGAATGATGGTTTTAGCTAATTTGGTGTTTGGATGATGTTATAATGGATAAAACACACTCGGGATGGTGAAGGATAACAAGGGAAACTTAAACCAGCACCCCATGCACGAAAACAGGGGCACCCGAAAAATTTTTCTTCATTACAGCAAGTTCAGCATGGGTCGTGCCCGCCGAACACGGCCCCGTGCTGCACAATCTGCTCAATGAACACGCCCCCGTGCCCAGGCTTCTGTTTCTTTTTAACATTTTCTGTAACTGGCGATCTGAACACGGGGCCGTGCCCGGACACCAGACGCCCAGTAACAGAAACTTTTGCTTTTTCACACCTTTTTACACATTCAATCAACCTAAAAACTTATTTTTGGGACACATTGAGGACAATGTGTAATTTAAGTGTGGGGGGGGGGGATGCTAAAACCTTGAATCTTGCAAGTCCTAAATACAAGCCTTACACAAAACTCTATTAGAACCGCTAATCACCCCAAATTTTTTTTCAAAAAAAAATTTCATTTTTTTCTTGTCTATGTTTAATTTGGGAATTTCAAATTCTAAAAAGGTTATATTTTTACAAATTTACAACCGATAGCGTCGTGATAAAAAGAACCAACATAAGAAAATTATGAAACGGTATGACAAGCTTAATTAAAATTTGATTATGTATACTTGATCACATAAAAATCCATTCCCACAAAAAGTGAGTTTTGAGCCTTTATTGAGCATACAAATATATATCTTTAAAATAAATGCTCATTTTTCGTTTCTTGTGTGAATAGCCGCTTGGTTCTTACGACTCTAGAACTTGCCACGACGATACATTCCCGGTCCTTACCAACTTAAACCTTAGTAAGTAAATGACGGAGGCATTAGGACTAACCCTTTTTATTTCTACATCATTATTTTTTTTTTACCACCTACCCAAAATCCCCCTAGTTAACCCCTTTGAGCCTAAACCTTTTCATTTCATAACCCAAAACAAACACCCTTTCACCCACCAAAACCTTTTTATTGTTAAACCCTTTGTTTTAGTGACAAGCTCGGTTTTTCTCATGACTTTCAAAAAAAAAATTGATGATGATGAAGCAAAAGAGAAATAAACAAACAAGTTTATCAAAAATAACTTTGTTTGAATAATGGCTTCATCAAAATAAAAACCTCAAAAATAAAAAGTCTTACGAAAACCGACGCTTTTTACGCCTTTCGCCCTTTTACTAACCACTAACCCAACCACCTACCTTTAACCCAAGCCTAAGCCTTCACCCCAAAAGTCCTCTTGATATTTACAAAGGTGTATAGTTAAAAAGGAGGAGGATTGATTGCTTGGCAAGCTTATGGTAGGAGTAAGTTCCATGCCGCTCTCGAGTGATTCACTAAAATACATCTTCGGCCGAGTGTTGAGTGATTCCCCCCGTGAGGTATGTGAACTTGTATATAAATGGAATTTTAAAAAGGTATGTTATGCCCTAATAAGTAATTTATCTTATGTAATGTTTTAAATAAATCATGATGAATAGGATTGTAAATAAATAAAAATAAAACTTAATAAAGAATCTTGGAAATCCCGACACTCTACGACAAGCCCAAAAACCTTCTCTTCTACCCATTCCATTTGGGAGTGTAAAGCCACATTATAAAAAGTTTTGCTTGAGGACAAGCAAAGATTCAAGTGTGGGGGCATTTGATGTGTACAAAATGCAACATATAAATTACATCAATTGTGGCATAAAACTAACCATTTTTAGTACTAATATTGGAAAAAAGTGTGTTTTTGTCTTCCTTTTGTATTTTCAGGATTAAATGAGCTCAAATGAACAAAAGAAGCAAAAAGGCAGCTAAATCTAACATAAATACAAGAAAAGGAACAAACGCGACATGCCCGACCCCCCGACAGCATCTTCCCAAGCAACACAAGAGAACAGAAGGCTGAACACGCCCTGTGCTCAATGAGCATGGGGGCGTGCCCAAGAGTCCGTAGAAAAGACAAAGCTATAGAAGCTTCTATTACCCACCACGGGGCCGTGGTCAACTATAAGATTTGCAGAATCCAGGCAAATATTGATAGTACAGATACGCTTCTGCACACGGGGTCGTGCCCAGCGGACATGAGGGCGTGGTTAACTAATGCAGACAAACTGCAATTAATGAAGACAGAGAAGGAGGATGGACACGGGGCCGTCCCGGGCTACTGTTCAGGCTATAAATAGGGGTGCTTGGCTCATTTGCAAACCATCCCTTGGCACACCACCTCTCTCACACTTCACCCACCACCCACCACCATCACAACACCATCATCCACCACCATCATCCATTGTCCATCATAGAGTGTGTGAGTCGTCTCGGGATCCAAGATTGATCGTAAGAGTTCTTGACAATCAAAGGCCATGTTTGCCTAAGTCTCTTACATCACTTGGTGAAGACAAGTGTCTAGTGTAATACTTTTTTATTTTTAATCTTTTCGCACTTTTTACTTGGTTATGTATTAATGACTTTAATAACTAGTTTCTTATGTTGAAGGTGATTCTTCCTTATCGTTTGTCTGTGGTGTCTTGGCATACTGTCTATATAAAATAAAAGATTTTCACCATTCATATCTCCACGGTCTATATGGAGATATCTTGGCTACCTGGTCGGGGGTTAAGGGAACGGTTTGGTAAGAGTCTTGCCTTGTTCAGTGTATAGATCCTGCAAGGACCTGGGTCAAATTTAGTAGGACCTCCTTCAATATCCACCGGTATTAGATGGCGGGGGTCCAAACTCTTTGACCCTTCATATGTAAGCTACTATTAGTACTTTAATCCGGCTATTTAGGACTGTATCCCTGCTGACTCAGACTACTTAGCCGAGGGTAACGTCACCTCCAAAAGAGGGGCCTACCATAATTTGCATTAATAACTTAATTAATTATCTTTCAATAATCCGACCCTTTAGGATTGTATCCTTGCTGACTCAAACTACTGGGTTGAGGGTAACGTCACCTTCAAAAGAGGGGCCGACTACAATAACTAAGATAATCTCATAAAAAGTGAAAAAGTGCGGAAATAATCAAAGGTTACACTAAACACGAGTCGGAGCCAAGTGATTCATCTTATCTATCTGTTTTTTACTTTTATTTTATTTTTCAGCATTTTAGTTAGTTTTTATTTTTCTAGTTTAAAACATTTTTCTACCTTTTGATTTGATTAGACGTTGAGGATAAACCGGTACTAAAAGCTCTTGTGTCCTTGGAAGACCTCGGTATCTTACCAACACTATACTACGCTCACGATGGGTGCACTTGCCCATATGTGTGTTTGGTGTTAGTAAAATATCGTGTTTTATAAATTTAAAAGTTGACTAACGTGTAAAAAGGGCTTAAAATATACTTAAACTTATATACACACCACACAGGCATCAATACGCTGTGCTCATGTCTAGACGCGAGCCAAAGGATTTGTGCATCGCTTGACACAATTCAGGGGTAAAACGTGGATCACGATCAGAAATGATGGAGGTTGGCACCCCGTGCCTCGAGACTATTTCCTTCAGGTAGATGCCTGCTAGAGTAGAGAACTTATCCGTTTCTTTGATAGCCAGAAAGTGTGCAGACTTGGTTAGTCGATCCACTATCACCCAAATGGTATCGTTTCCTCGTTGCGATCTAGGTAAACCAGTAACGAAGTCCATGGAGATTTGCTCCCATTTCCATGTCGGGATCTCTGGTTGCTGAAGTAGGCCTGATGGCTTCTGGTATTCAACCTTGACCCTAGCACAGGTCAGACATTTACTAACATAGGTCGCTATGTTAGCTTTCATGTGAGGCCACCAGTACGTAGCTTTGAGATCGTGGTACATCTTATCCGAACCAGGATGTACTGAGTAACGAGACTTGTGTGCTTCATCCATCACAAGCTCACGTAGATTACCATAAAATGGAACCCAGATGTGCCCCGCTAAGTAATAAGCACCGTCTTCCTTTAGTTCTAACCGTTTCTCCAATCCTCACAGGGACTCAGCCCTGATGTTCTCTTCTTTCAATGCTTCAACCTGAGCATCACGAATTTGGGCAGGAAGACTAGAGTGAATGGTAATCTGTAACACACGTACATGCTTAGGTTTGGTTTCCTTTCGACTGAGGGCGTCAGCCACCACATTGGCTTTGCCTGGATGGTACTTGATTGCGGATTCGTAGTCGTTAAGGAGTTTGACCCATCGACGTTGTTGCATGTTCAACTCCTTCTGATCGAAGATATGCTGGAGACTCTTGTGATCGGTGTAAATGATGCACTTGGTATCGTACAAGTAATGCCTCCATATCTTAAGAGCAAACACCACTGCTCCCAACTCCAAGTCATGAGTAGTGTAGTTCTTTTCGTGAACCTTTAATTGGCGTGATGCGTAAGCAATGACTTTCTCATGTTGCATAAACACACAACCAATTCCTTGGATTGACGTGTCACAATAAACCACGAAATCTTCTGTGCCCTCAGGCAACGAGAGAATAGGTGCGCTACAAAGTTTCAACTCCAGCTGCTGAAACACGGATTCCTGAGCATCACCCCAACGGTAGGTGACACCCTTCTGGGTAAGAACGGTAAGATGCTGCACAATCTTAGAGAAATCCTTGATAAACCTTCTGTGGTAACCCGCCAAACCCAAGAATTAACGGATTTCAGTTGGTGTTCGAGGTGCAGGCCAATTCCTGATTGAGTCAACCTTGGATGGATCAACGTGAATCCCATCCTTATTAACCACGTGGCCTAGGAAATGGACTTCACGTAGCCAGAAGTCACATTTTGAAAACTTAGCATAAAGTTGTTCTGTTCGAAGAAGTTCCAAAATGAGTCGCAGATGACGCTCGTGTTCCTCCTGACTCTTGGAATAGATCAAGATGTCGTCGATAAACGCAATAATGAACTTATCCAAGTAGGGTTTGCACACTCGGTTCATAAGATCCATGAAGACCGCAGGTGCGTTTATCAACCCA
This sequence comes from Helianthus tuberosus, assembly GCA_030545235.1. NCBI lineage: Eukaryota > Viridiplantae > Streptophyta > Magnoliopsida > Asterales > Asteraceae > Helianthus > Helianthus tuberosus. The sequence continues at coordinate 2,000 of JARYGA010040902.1, read as the reverse complement.
AAAGGCATGACCATAAACTCTTAGTGGCCGTAACGAGTCCGGAATGTTGTCTTGGAGATGTCCTCGTCTCGGACTCTCAGCTGATGATAGCCCGATCTCAAATCAATCTTAGAGTAAAAGCTCGACCCTTGCAACTGGTCGAATAGATCATCTATACGCGGGAGAGGATAATGATTCTTCACGGTCACCTTATTGAGTTCACGATAGTCTATACACATTCGAAAGGTACCGTCTTTCTTCTACACAAACAAGACTGGAGCTCCCCAGGGCAAAGAGCTAGGACGAATGAAACCCTTGTCCAAGGGCTCTTGCAACTGTGCAGACAGTTCTTCTAATTCTGATGGGGCTAAGCGATAAGGTGCACGAGCTATAGGGTCTGCTCCAGAAGCTAGCTCGATTTGGAACTCGACCTGACGACGAAGCGGAAGTCCAGGTAATTCCTCAGGAAATACCTCAGGAAAGTCACGTACAATCGGAATATCTCCAATCTTCTTTTCCTTCGCTGAGGTATCAGTAACGAGAGCTAGGATAGCAGTTTGGCCCTTTCGCAAACACTTCTGAGCCTTAAGGAAAGAGATGGTGCTCACGACAGCACCACTCTTATCGCCACGAATTACGAGAGGTTCCTCACCAGAACAAGGAATGCGGACAATCCATCCCAATGACGACGTCGAAGCTACCAAGAATGATGGGGATAAGGTCGATAGAGAAGGTCTGACCAGCGAGTGTGAGATTACAACCCTTAACTAGGTGTGTGGCCTTAAGACTTTTACCGTTTGCTAGTTCTACAACATGCTTGGTGTTTAAGGGTTTTGGGGTACGCTTAAGCATCTGACTAACTTTTAAGGACACATAACTAGTATCGGCACCCGAATCGAATAAAACAGAAACAAAGAAGTCATCCAGTAGGAACTTACCTGTCACAACGTTGGGATCGTTCCTTGCATCACCCTGACCAATCACAAAGGCACGTCCTCTGGCACCGTTGCCATCATTGTTACCCCCATTGTTGTTCCCATTTCCCTGGTTGTTGTTGTTGTTCTGATTCAGCTGTGGGCAGTTCCTTTTGAAGTGGCCATCAGCACCACACTGAAAACACCCTTTCTTATTACCTTGTTGTTGCTACTGTTGTTGCTACTGTTGCTGGTTCTGTGGAGCTTGTTGCTGCTGCTGACGATTCTGATTCACAGGATATGGGCTCCTGCAATCCTTCGCTGCATGACCAGGTTTATTGCATCTATGACAGGGACCATTGTTACACGGCCCGCTGTGGTGCAAGTTAGAACGGTTGCACTTAGGTTAATTCCCATTGTACCCTCCTTGTTGACCAGGGCTCTTGTAGTCGTCAGTCCTTCGCTGCTGAGACTGAGACTGAACAGAAGTTGAATCCTTGCTTGAATTTCCATCCCATTTGCGCTTGTTGTCGCTAGGAGCATCAGAAGTAGTGGTAGCACTAATACACTTTGGCAGCCTGTTCTGCTCAACTGCCTGATCAGTGAGACGGTGGGATAATCGTATGACCTGTTGAATCATGAGGAGGTTAGCTGAAGTCACCATACTCTGAATTTCTGGCACTAAACCCTTGATGTAAAGCTCGATACGTTTGCAGGGAGGATCCACCATGGTTGGACACAACGCAGCTAGTTCGTTCGATCTCTTCGTATACGCCTCGATTTCAGACCCCGTCATCTTCAAATTGTAGAACTCCACTTCTAACTTGTGAATGTCATGACGATGACAATACTCCTCTTTAATCAGATCCTTAAAGTCGTTCCATGGGGTGGCATTAGCAGCTACCAACCCTAGCATTTGAACCTGAGCGTTCCACCACGTGAGCGCACTACCTTCAAGAGTTCCTGTAGCAAACTTCACCCTACTAGCAACAGGGAATTCACACATTTCAAAGACAGATTCGATCTTCTAGAACCAGTGAAGAAGACCTACAGCTCCTTCTGTACCACTGAAGGTACTTGGTCGACAGTCTATAAAGGTCTTAAATG
>JARYGA010040901.1:0-29623 GCA_030545235.1 Helianthus tuberosus | reverse complement strand
TCCGGGACACGGTCATTAACCCCCCAAAGGCTGTAGAGTAAACAAGACTGTTTAAACGAGCCGATCAAATTATTCAACTACCCACTTTAACGGTGGAGATTTGATGCCCGATCAAGCGGTATGCTATATGCCGTAACCCAAGCCCGTATAGGGAAAATAAGTTAAAAGTATTTACCTGAGTAAGTATTAATCACAACAAGCAAAAATGCACGTAGCTTTTACTGGTCCTCCTAATCTGGAACGAAGGTTTATAATAACCTATTAGAATTCTAACGGGCCTTTTATTAAGCTTAAGCTTAGACCGGCTAGTTTCAAGATACGGTTCATACGCACGATTAAGCGAAGACCGGATAGATTGTGATTCAGACCCGACAAGTTTGAAGACTTGTTTAATATGGGTTTATTATTCACATTCTGGATTTTGAGATAAAACCGTTAAGGTTTGACCCGTTTCGGCTAATTTATGTAAACCTGTTACATAAACCGAACCGTACGCGTAATAAGCGTGACGGGTATTCATGAGAGCTATATACAGTTTTCCTAAGTTAATTATGTCTCAAATATGTTGTGACATCAGTAAGGTGTCTTTCATTATGCCCGAAACGTGTTTAAACACAAACTAGGCCCCGTAGGGGTAGTTTGGTCATTTAAAAGTTTATAAAAGCGTTTAAGTATTTAACTGAGTTACAGGTCTGATGTAATCAGTAATTATACTTAATTTGCTAAGTTATATCAGTAGGTTAAAGCATGTATGTGAAATTTATCATTTTTAACCAAACTATGCCCCGTAGGGGTATTTTGGTAATTTCACATAAGCCGAAAAGCTCAAAACTGAAGTCTGAGTTTATCAACCTTTGCTTACTGTTAAAATATTATAATTTGCCTCATGTATCAGTAGGTATCAACCCGGGTATGTTCAATATGATTTTAAAACATACTATGCGTTAAAAACGCTAAATAAGGCGATTAAAAGCCATTACCGGGTTCGGTACTTAAATCTGATAACTTTATATTTCCAGAAGGCTTAAAATAATTTATTTATCATATGTGATCAGTAGCAAAAGGTTTGGAGTCGTTTAGATATGTAAAACTTATTTTATGGCCCGTAAGGGCAAAACCGACAATTACCGGATTAAGCCTACGACTACTAGTTATGCTCAGCCTAAAATTAATTAAAAATCTTTAAAAATCCCAAAATAATATATTGCATCAGTGAGCAAAATATTTGGTATCAAAAAGTAGGCTTAACTAGGCTATACGCTAATTACGCCGTTTTATTAACATAAAGCATTAATTTTGCGATATTGAGCATAACTCTTAATCTACAAGTCAAACTGATGTCAAACTTTGCATACAAGTTTATATCTCAGTATTTAAGGTTTCTACACTTTTACATTTTCATAAATCACGTTTTAAGGTAATAAGGGCATAACGGTCAACATATGAGCAATTAACGGAAACATGCATATTAATTGGATAACTAATGAACCAAAGTGTATAATCACAGAGGATTGTTCTAACATGTATCCTAGTCCAATTAAAGCTCTGAGGCATTTCTAAAACATGCCTTAACGGGTCAGAACTGAAAGTCAAAGTGAAAGTCAAACTATGCGACTTTCGGTTCCGAACCGGGTCTAAACAGGAAATTGTCGGGTTGAACATGTTTAGACATGTTCCTATACTTATTACTAAGTTATAACAATGATCAAACAGGTTGTATATGTTCTAGATAGCTAATCATGCATAAATTGCAATTTAAGAATCTTGATGACTTTTTAAGTACATGTTTGACCCGACATTTGAACTAGTTAGAGCGGTGATCAGGGGAAACCCTTTTGAGGTTTTATTACCCACATAAATACCAAGGTATAACTACTTTAATTCGAGATATGACTGAGCCATTATTGACTAATCTCGAAGTCAAACCGTAATTACGACGGTTTGACTTTTAGCCAATTAAACAAGCTAAACTCAAATAAAGAAGGACTAGCAGACTTACAAGAGTCCTATGCACGACTTATGATCAGTTGGGCCTGCTTGAGAGCTCCAGAATCGATCAGAAGGCACTTGAATGATGTGAGGAAGTGTTGTGAACTTGAAGGCCTATTTATAGTGGATTCACTCACCACATTTGATTGACAAACAAGTCTACTAGTGCCCACAATCGATCAACATGTGTCCTAGATGCTTAGGGGGTGTTTTAGGGGCCAGGAGATGTGAAAAATCGAGTAAAGGTCGCGCACAAAGGCAATGGCAGACATCAGCCCGTTTTTCTCGGTTCTGGGCATCCCTCGCGTGGCGCGAGGGACCCTCGCGTGGCGCGAAGACCTGTAGAATCAGCACTTTGATTTCTTTTGCGATTTGGTCCTTGGCTCTTCAAAACTCGAATAGGCACTTGTTTCTTGCATGGTAAACCCTTATAATCGACCTATGAAGGCTTTAAAACATATACCCACTTTGCCAAGTCCCCGGGTAACTTTATTATCACCCGAAAGGTCCTAACTTCCAACGTTTACGCTTTAACACTTTGCACACGAATTTGATCATAACTTTCTCATACGTTAACGAAACTTTATGAAATTTTTATAGTGCATTCTAGTGAGCATAATTAACATTTACAAAGCTTCGGGTTTGTCAAAAGGTCACTCAGAGGTATAAATTAAACACGTTGACACGTTTGGTCCCTGTAGTTTGAAATCTCTCACTTTTAGCTTCGTATCATCCATAATTTATTCGTTTGATGGTATGAGCATCGTGTAGGGTTAATGTACATTATATTTATTCACATTTGACACTTAGAATACGTATATTCACATACTTTCCATGTTTGTCAACTTTAATCCTTCTATAATATTTCTTTCACACGTTTAAACATTTGACACGTGTCTACACATTATAGGACGTGAATTTTCGAGGTGTTACATCCTCACCCCCCTTAAAATAAATCTCGACCCGAGATTTACTGAAATAAGTAAGGGTACTTTTCTTTCATCGTGGATTCAACCTCCCACGTGTATTCGGGACCTCTACGGGCATCCCATTTGACCTTAACTATAGGCACATGCTTCCTTCGAAGCTTCTTAACCCGTCGATCCTCAATCGACAAAGGTTTTTCAACAAATCTTAAGCTCTCATCTATATGCACATCTGTATGTGGTATAACCAGTGATTCGTCAGCGAAACATTTTTTCAGATTGCAGATGTGGAACACATTGTGAATTCCACTGAGCTCTTCTGGTAAGTTTAACTTATAGGCAACTGACCCGACACGTTCGATAACCTCGAAAGGTCCTATGTATCTCGGGCTTAGCTTGCCTTTCTCCCCAAACCGCATCACTCCTTTCCAGGGTGATACTTTTAGCAACACTTTATCACTTACTTCGAAGTGAAAAGCTTTACGCTTCGGATCTGCGTAGCTCTTCTGCCTATCCCGGGCAGCTTTGAGACGGTCACGAATCTGGACAATCTTGTCCGTCGTTTCGAACACGATCTCTGGTCCTGATAATTGGACATCTCCAACTTCCTCCCAACAAACTGGCGATCTACACGTTCTACCGTATAATGCCTCAAAAGGCGCAGCCTTAATGCTGGTATGGTAGTTATTGTTGTAGGAGAATTCGATTAATGGTAGGTTTTTATCCCAACTACCACCCAAATCGATCGCACATGCACGTAGCATGTCTTCTAACGTTTGAATAGTACGCTCACTCTGACCGTCTGTCTGAGGATGGTAAGCCGTACTAAAGTTCAAACGTGTGCCCAAAGATTGTTGGAAACTCTTCCAAAAATGTGACGTGCATCTAGTATCTCTATCAGAGATAATAGCTACAGGTACGCCATGTAAGGCTTCAATCTTATCCACGTATAACTGGGCTAACATGTCGGAGCTATAAGTCTCCTTGATGGGTAAGAAATGAGCTGACTTAGTCAGTCTGTCAACTATAACCCACATTATATCATTGCCTTTCCTTGTCTTAGGTAACTTGGTAATAAAATCCATCGTCACCATTTCCCACTTCCACGTAGGAAGTTCAGGCTGTTGTAGCAAACCTGACGGTTTCTGATGCTCGGCTTTGACTTGCGCCTATGTCAAGCATTTAGCTACATAGGTGGCCACAGACTTCTTCAAGCCTATCCACCAATAGTTTGCCCTTAGATCCTGGGTAGCTGATGGAAATTCTTAATCGTTGCCTAATTAGGGTTGCGATATGTATGCATAAGCAATATGAACCGTCTTTCTTATTTAATAACATAAAACCCTCAGAATATTGAGTCAGGCTATATGAGCCTATGTCTTAAAACCTACTTAATCAAGGTTTCGATTATTCCATAATCAATATGGAGTTTTCACAATACTCCCGCCCACCGCGGGATACAAATCTTAATTCTACCTGCCTTCCAGGAGGTAAGCAGGGTAAACTTATGAGAAGATAATCAAGATGTAAGGAGGCTACAGAGATTTTCCATACCTCAGGCTCCAGTTCATCCATCACTGCTCGTGTCAAATAAGTGACACATTTATGTTATAAGTCCACGAATTCCTTAATCGGGAACATTTACTTGGACAATTCCATTCTGGATATCTTCCTTGAATACTACTAGTCGACTTTAGTACAATATGATCATTGGGATATCTTAGGGGTTCCATGTATTAAACCTCCATACTGATCAGGCATGGAAATAATCTATGGGACACCCTATGATACGCCAATTCCTCATATGGCACCTTTATCAAACATAGTTTGGCATTCGCAGGCGACAGAAAACAATGAGAAAATAATTAAAATAACATATGTTGTCGTACTCTATGCAAAGAAAGAGTACTCTTAGATTTTTCGGAAGGATTCCTTGCCGATACTAGAAGAATCGGTTACTATGGTTCCCTTGGTAAGTTATACCTTGTGAATAATATAGAAGTTTGCTAAGCTTATGGTTTATGAAGATTTATTATTGCCTGTATTAAAAACAGGACACTTAGCAGATATTATCATTGGTAAATGATAAGGAAGTTTATTGTACAAGTGCTTATATTTAATCAATAATGGAAGTTTCACAAACTAGGCACCTAGCTCAGATGGCTAGGCGCGCGAAAGGGTGCGGCCTAGACCCAGGTTCGATTCCGGGGACGGCCAATTCCACCATTTTTTTGTTGCTTTTTATTAAGCCTGTTCTTGCTCTCTTTTTTCTTAGATTTCTGGGAGTTATCTTCCTCCTTTGGTTCATCCTTCGTATACGAAGTGCGAACAAAACTCTTCTCATGAGCAATTGAACATGGTTTTCCATGAAATTCAAAGCGAGGAGCATTCGGCTCTTTGGATTGTTCCATGATCTTTCTATGGTTCTTCCAACTGCTGCGTCAACCACAGCCTGGAGAGTAACTCCATTAATATTGAGGTTTACGTTCGTAGTTTTATTAACTTTCGTCGCATTAATAGTATTGCGACTGTCGTCTACCTCATCCGAGTTTTCGATACTCGAAACTTGGTACTAATCACCAAGATTTAACAATTATTAGTCATCATCCTGATGACCTGACTTAGATTAGCCACGGCATTCATAAACCATATGGGCTATTCTGTTCTATACATTCTTAATGAATACTATTTGAATGTATATCTATTACATTTAGCTTAGGTCACAAACGGACTATCAATGGCATTTAAGGTTTGGAGCGAGTCCAATACCTGTTTGACAGGGGACCATAATGTCACAACTGTCTTTGTCACAAGGACGATTATAAATAGTTCAATGGCAAGTCTTACAAGACTTTTATTATATATATTCATATATGGCATAGAAGCCTGTCTCGATGGACGTAGAAAGATATGGCATAAAGCCCAGTCATGAAGGACGTAAGTAATCATATGGCGCGAAGGCCTTGTCGAAAAGGTCATTTAGATATGGCACAAACAGCCTTGTCATAAGGACATTTATCAAATCTGGCACAAAGGCATGTCTCCAGGAATGTTAACATTTTAATATGTTAGCTTGTCTCGAATGACAATTTATAGCACATAGGCTTGTCATGAATGACTTTAAAACATAACTCGATGGTCTATCATCAAGGAAATTAATTTATTAGCCGCAATCTTATTAGATTAGGACTTCAAGGTTTGAACGTGGTTCTTCACCTTTGGACAGGGAGTCATAGACTACAACTGCCATCGTCTTTGAAAGACGATTCCTTTGGCAGAAAGTGTAACACCTGTGCCTCCACGACCATCAAACAAATACCGAACCAATGAAATATTGTATTTCATACTTGCGATTGGTATAAATATGTGTATCATTTGCACATATCAATTTTTGTTCAATTCCAAACTCTAAATCGCTTTCTAGAAGGTTATACGCGCACTAATGCGTAAATATAACCAGTTTAATACAACGAACACTCCGGAATAGTGAAATAGGCTTAACATACCTTAAATAACCTTTACATAACTTAGAAATAAGTTTTGAAGGCTTTGGTATGTCAAAAACAAATTTAAATCGCTTACAGGGACTAAAGTTGACAAACTGCGAAAGTATGTCAATTTGAACTGTAACAGACATTCCGGAACATGACCATAAGTTAAACATACCATAAATATCCTTTACATAGCTTAGAAATAGGCTTTGAGGTGTTCGGTATGCTAAAATAAACTTTTGGGTCATTCAGGGACTAAAAGCGTCAAAAAGTGCACAAGTTTGCATTTTTACGCATAACTTACGTTCTGAATACATGCGGACATCCAAAAATTTATGTAAGCACTAAAATATTTTATTTTAGTGTTCGGCATAAGAAAAATCCATTCGTCGCGTCATTTGGATCGTCTTTCACGCTTATGCGCATTCCGTCGTAATTAAGCGAACATCGCGATCGTACGGCCAAACGAACCGACATCCTAGATATTTTTGAGCATATTTTGAGTTCCCTATACTTTAAATTCATTTTAGATCCTTGAAATGAGGCTAACGGGGTTCAAACGCATCGAAAATCGCTTAAACAAGGTGCAGGGACCATTTCTGTAAAATCTGCCAAAACAGGGGCCTAGCGTGACGCGACGGGCCTTAGCGTCATGCGAGCCCCCTTCTGGACCAGATTCAGTGTTTAATCTGTTGTTTCGTTCACAACCACACATTCTCATTCGCTTAGTCAGCTGATAAGGATCACTTTTAGCCACCATGAGTTTCCGACAAGTGTACGCCTTGGATCATGGCACGTTTTCCATCAAACGATCCTAACGGTTCGGGTATTCCTATAAATACCCATCCACCCCATTGCTCAAATCACTAGAATTTTGATCTTAGAAACTCTAAGTTGAAACCATTGTTTCATAACTGAGATTCTCGGATCGAGATTAGCATTCGGGGACCCTTCGTAAGTATTCTTTCGTTCTTTTCCTTATTTTATTGCTTTTCGAGTCAGAAAGTCAAACTTTGTTTGACTTTCAGCGTTGACCAGTAATGGTCAATGCGAAGTTCGTTTGAACTTCGCAACGTGAGTGTAATCACGTTGGTCATAGTCCCTTGGGACTATGCCCACTGATTACCACGTTGTCTAGGGTCGTAGGGTAGGCGATCTGATAAATCGCCTATACCTTCGAACTCGACCCATTTGGTCGATCATTAGGATCCGACCAAATACATTAGGTGACCATAGTAGGTAGGGAATAACCTTCCGAGGTTATACCCTATGGTCGCTTCGTTTAAGTAGTTATATGATAGGTAGTTTATATGCCTTAGGTAAATTACCAGAATACCCTTTTCATGTATAATTGGTAATTAAGCATATGTAACCTAAACTTTTGTCACATAACTGATTATGTAACATGTTTAGGCATATAACACTTGTCATAGGACTAGTTAGACGGTCTGAACGCGTTTCACGCGCACGACGCGTTAAAGTAGCATATGTTACCTTAATGGGTCGCGATGGGTCGAAAGCAATTAGGTTTGGTTTCATTGTAGTATGTAGGCCTTGTTAAACCATATCATATGAGTTCCAACACTCATTTGGTTTACCAAGCCTCATCCTATCCGATCTCCCGATTTAAGTCCGGTTTCTTTATATAGTTTTAGATTGCCGACTGATTCCGTGCTCTCTCTAGCTTTGTTTGGTTGTTGCTCAAGACCTCCAAGCATTCTCAGGCGAGTACATTATTCCCCTATTTTACTGCTTTCAATTGTTTTGGGGTGACTCATATGTGCTAAATGTTTTCGATGTTATAACGATGGTTTCAAAAACGATTAAGACGATTTATACAAAACTAATAACGATTTCATAAAGTGAACAAACTTGTTGGTTGTAGTTACATAACAAATGACATTCATTAGCAATGATCAAGCCGACCAGTATTAGGTTATGGTACCATAGGATCTGACAAATCCCGTTATTTACTACACCCGTGGTTATGTGTGGGTATGGTAGGTAGCGACTGAATCTGTAATTATTAACTTACCCTATGGAGGTTTGTTAATACGAAAACGAGAAGCGACGAAAACGAGAAGCGACGAAAGTCAAGAAGGTTTGAATGTTATTAGCGAGACGATCATTTAAGTAGTTTCACGACCTAAAACGAATTAAACGATTGGGTAAACGATAGCTTTTCACACGATGTTTTAACGATTGGGTAAACGATTGGCTTCAAAGCGATATACGATATTATTTTGGTTACATATTACATGGTTTACATTTGACACAAAAACACTTTTGACATTGGTTATACATATTACATGATTTACATTTGGGCATGAACATTACTTTGGTGGTTTGGTTTGGATTAAGTGATTAAGTAACAATGCGTGTGGAATATGATACAAGCATGGTGGATACGCCGCTGGTACTTCCTATATATAAGTGTTTGTATGGTATTACATATTGTAGCGTTATTTGAATCATTTCAGTTTGAGACATAGAACATTTTATACAAGTAACATACTTTTCACAAGACATTTATTTACAAATAACTTATCTTATACAAACTCATTTTACATGGTTATTCATTTAATCATGCATTATTCTCTTATTTATACATATCACCTAAACTTATTATTTTTCAAATGATTTACAAAGACAAAGCAAATTACAAGGTTCATGACTAAACATTTTCTTAAACAGAAGTCATGAATCTTATTTTCACAAAACCTATGTACTCGCCAGCATTTCTTTGCTGACCTCGTTTTCACATATGTTTCAGGTATTGTTGGATGATATCGATTGATAAGATGCATGCTCACATAGGACTGGACAAGGCCTTAGTGACTCAATAACAATGATAGACTATGTTTAAATAGTGTATTTAGATTTCAAGACGATGTAATTATTCAATGTTTAATAAAACGAAACACTCTTTGGTATCCATGGTTATGAAACATTAATTCTGTTGCAACACGCCCCGATGTTTCCGCCGCGATTTGTTGTTTTACGCGGTCGGGGTGTGACAGAAAGATGGTATCAGAGCCAATGGTTATAGGGAATTAGGTTATTAGTAATGCTTTGACCTAGTCTATAACCTTCTTAGGACCCTAACGCGAGATTACTTGCGTTTAGTCATAAAACAATACTGTCACCTATCCTTAGGTGACAACCACAACAAGAACATAAATTTCAAAACCGCTTTGAAAACTAATCATCTGTTCTAGGATGATTGATTACTAGGTTTTGAACCCTCTATTGTAAGGTTTTGAACTCTCTATTATATGGTTTTGAACCTCTTTGAGTTTTCAAAACTTCGTCAAGGTTTTGGGTTTTAAATAATGTGAACACGTGCAAACTGGAAGGGTGAATGCCTGTATTCTGGGTTTTCTGTCTAGGTAAGCACTTCGTATACATCTCATCAGACGCGAGACCAGTTGTGCTTACCTGGGAATTCTTGGGATGAGTGTTCACTTATAGGCGAGCATGTCTTCGCGATACATTATTTTTGACCCATTTACTTTGATCAGTCACCGTCTCATTTGTTTGCCTTAGGTAACAAACAAATGATCGCAATCTTCATGCGTTATCATTCTGTTTTGATTGTCCAATAATCTTTCACCTGTTTCTCCCTATGCCTTTCTTTTTCTTCAAAGAATGTCTCTTCATCACGATGACGCCCAGATATCTGAGCAAGCAGCCAAAATTCGCTCAGCGAATAGGCGAAGTAGTCCTGAAGACTGTTGAATTAGCTACTGCCATGTATCATCTCCAGGATGAAGCCACTCAAGAGTCACCAAGACAGGCAGGACCTAGTCAGGCGACAACACCATCAGCCAATAAACCAATCGAGGAATCAAAGACCATGGATGAACGATCCCCTAAGAAGTCAAAGAAGCGAAAGGCTTCTCAGAACTTCGCCATGGTCGCTCACAATGGTAAAGCAGTCCCCAACCAACCAGCTCAACCCCCTGCTAGGTGTGTATGGCTTTTCCTATGATACCTACATCAAGGAACTATGTACCTTACAAACTACTCTTGTGATTTCTCTCTTTCAAATGATTGCTCATGATTCCCTCAAAAATTTTAAGTACTCGTTTCACTCTAAGAAACAAAGTACAGAAAATTAAGTGACATTATGAGTAATCGTGCTTTTCGCACATCTGTGCCTTTAAATCCTTGGTTAGATAAGTAAGGGTATTTTCAAATCTCATACCCATTACGTTTTGATTTTTCAACATACACAGTACCAGTATTTCAAAACAATCTTCATGATCTCAAAACATTTCATATAGTTTGAAAACAATTTTTCTAGATGCATTGTCTATGTTATTTCAAAAACATTGGCCATGTTATCAAAACCAACCTTTCTAATTTCAAAATATTTCATATAGTCTGAAGACAATATTAACACAATACATTTTCTGATCAAGTGCATGATTTCGAAAAGCATCATTCATGTCTTTCAAAAACCTTATACATAATTTCAAAATTCATCTCGCATGATTTTAAAACATTTTTGTAAATATATCTACCTAATACACCTACTTTATGATTTCAAAAAGTATTATATATAAGGTTTCAAAAACGTTAAACACATTTTTCTTAAAAGAACCCCATGCATAGTTTTCAAAAATATTTTCCTCATACATTGACTTAACCTTCAAAATTCTACTTCATATGTCGCCTTGACATATCAAGCATCTCAACTTCATAAGCATTTTACTTCATGTTTTGACCTAAGCACATCCAGTGCAAGGTTTCAAAACATCTTCAACTTCTAAAATTCATATGGGATCTTTTTATCTTTACAATTAGATCCTTGTGGATAATTATCATTCAAATCAGAGTCCTTAATTGGATTCCTTATGTACCTTAATTCGAACACTTCGGTTCCTAATAATCGAAATCGAATTTTCTTTTTGAATCTTTCTATCTTTATAGTTGGATTCTTGGTAACGTTTAAAGTACCAAATGAAATCCACGGAATGGATTCCTAGTGTGCTTTAAATGCATGTACGCAATTTACAAGACAAATTAACGAACAATTTTGTGGTTATATGATATGTGTTTATGTGTTCTCCTCTATGTTTTTGTGTGTTACGATTTTTCAAATCCTCATAGAATCTTTCATATCTTCATATGAGGGATTCATAGTAGGATATTCAAAAAGTACTACCTTAAATCCTTATGGGTTTCTACGTAGTAGTTAAGACCCTTGGGTTATATAGTACCATTCCATGATTCGATGAGAGACCCTTGAGTGGTCTAGTCTAAAAGATTGATTCACAATTTGGGTAAAGAACGACATCTAGTGATGTAGCTGAACAGACTCCTTGATAGTCTATTTAGATCATTTATTGATTTAATTAAAAGGACTCTATGGCGGTCTAGTTACACTCATCACAGGTTTGTTCATTTGGTTTTACCCTACACATTATAAAATAGACTGTGTGAACTGTGCAAGGAATTGTCTAATTATGGACGCGTACATAATTATGAAATTTAGTTTCATAGGAACCCAGTAAGATTTATTATGTGTAAGAACCGATAGTGACAAAAATAACGAAATGAGAACGATGTAATGGAGGTACGGTGGACGCACCAATGACGCTTCATATACTTGTATATAAGTGTCCCTCTTACATTGCAAACATAATGTTATTAAGGTTACTAGAAGTTCAAGAACCCTAACCAATGTTGTTCGATCTTTTCAACTTCATATTTCCAAGCTCTCACAAGTTTCCTCTAAATAAATTTCGGGACGAAATTTCCTAAAGTAGGGGAGACTGTAACACCTGTGCCTCCACGACCATAAAAAAAATACCGAACCAATGAAATATTGTATTTCATACTTGGGATTGGTATAAATATGTGTATCATTTGCACATATCAATTTTTGTTCAATTCCAAACTCTAAATCGCTTTCTGGAAGGTTATACGCGCACTAATGCGTAAATATAACCAGTTTAATACAACGAACACTCCGGAATAGTGAAATAGGCTTAACATACCTTAAATAACCTTTACATAACTTAGAAATAAGTTTTGAAGGCTTTGGTATGTCAAAAACAAATTTAAATCGCTTACAGGGACTAAAGTTGACAAACTGCGAAAGTATGTCAATTTGAACTGTAACAGACATTCCGGAACATGACCATAAGTTAAACATACCATAAATATCCTTTACATAGCTTAGAAATAGGCTTTGAGGTGTTCGGTATGCTAAAATAAACTTTTGGGTCATTCAGGGACTAAAAGCGTCAAAAAGTGCACAAGTTTGCATTTTTACGCATAACTTACGTTCTGAATACATGCGGACATCCAAAAATTTATGTAAGCACTAAAATATTTTATTTTAGTGTTCGGCATAAGAAAAATCCATTCGTCGCGTCATTTGGATCGTCTTTCACGCTTATGCGCATTCCGTCGTAATTAAGCGAACATCGCGATCGTACGGCCAAACGAACCGACATCCTAGATATTTTTGAGCATATTTTGAGTTCCCTATACTTTAACTTCATTTTAGATCCTTGAAATGAGGCTAACGGGGTTCAAACGCATCGAAAATCGCTTAAACAAGGTGCAGGGACCATTTCTGTAAAATCTGCCAAAACAGGGGCCTAGCGTGACGCGACGGGCCTTAGCATCACGCGAGCCCCCTTCTGGACCAGATTCAGTGTTTAATCTGCTGTTTCGTTCACAACCACACATTCTCATTCGCTTAGTCAGCTGATAAGGATCACTTTTAGCCACCATGAGTTTCCGACAAGTGTACGCCTTGGATCATGGCACGTTTTCCATCAAACGATCCTAACGGTTCGGGTATTCCTATAAATACCCATCCACCCCATTGCTCAAATCACTAGAATTTTGATCTTAGAAACTCTAAGTTGAAACCATTGTTTCATACCTGAGATTCTCGGATCGAGATTAGCATTCGGGGACCCTTCGTAAGTATTCTTTCGTTCTTTTCCTTATTTTATTGCTTTTCGAGTCAGAAAGTCAAACTTTGTTTGACTTTCAGCGTTGACCAGTAATGGTCAATGCGAAGTTCGTTTGAACTTCGCAACGTGAGTGTAATCACGTTGGTCATAGTCCCTTGGGACTATGCCCACTGATTACCACGTTGTCTAGGGTCGTAGGGTAGGCGATCTGATAAATCGCCTATACCTTCGAACTCGACCCATTTGGTCGATCATTAGGATCCGACCAAATACATTAGGTGACCATAGTAGGTAGGGAATAACCTTCCGAGGTTATACCCTATGGTCGCTTCGTTTAAGTAGTTATATGATAGGTAGTTTATATGCCTTAGGTAAATTACCAGAATACCCTTTTCATGTATAATTGGTAATTAAGCATATGTAACCTAAACTTTTGTCACATAACTGATTATGTAACATGTTTAGGCATATAACACTTGTCATAGGACTAGTTAGACGGTCTGAACGCGTTTCACGCGCACGACGCGTTAAAGTAGCATATGTTACCTTAATGGGTCGCGATGGGTCGAAAGCAATTAGGTTTGGTTTCATTGTAGTATGTAGGCCTTGTTAAACCATATCATATGAGTTCCAACACTCATTTGGTTTACCAAGCCTCATCCTATCCGATCTCCCGATTTAAGTCCGGTTTCTTTATATAGTTTTAGATTGCCGACTGATTCCGTGCTCTCTCTAGCTTTGTTTGGTTGTTGCTCAAGACCTCCAAGCATTCTCAGGCGAGTACATTATTCCCCTATTTTACTGCTTTCAATTGTTTTGGGGTGACTCATATGTGCTAAATGTTTTCGATGTTATAACGATGGTTTCAAAAACGATTAAGACGATTTATACAAAACTAATAACGATTTCATAAAGTGAACAAACTTGTTGGTTGTAGTTACATAACAAATGACATTCATTAGCAATGATCAAGCCGACCAGTATTAGGTTATGGTACCATAGGATCTGACAAATCCCGTTATTTACTACACCCGTGGTTATGTGTGGGTATGGTAGGTAGCGACTGAATCTGTAATTATTAACTTACCCTATGGAGGTTTGTTAATACGAAAACGAGAAGCGACGAAAACGAGAAGCGACGAAAGTCAAGAAGGTTTGAATGTTATTAGCGAGACGATCATTTAAGTAGTTTCACGACCTAAAACGAATTAAACGATTGGGTAAACGATAGCTTTTCACACGATGTTTTAACGATTGGGTAAACGATTGGCTTCAAAGCGATATACGATATTATTTTGGTTACATATTACATGGTTTACATTTGACACAAAAACACTTTTGACATTGGTTATACATATTACATGATTTACATTTGGGCATGAACATTACTTTGGTGGTTTGGTTTGGATTAAGTGATTAAGTAACAATGCGTGTGGAATATGATACAAGCATGGTGGATACGCCGCTGGTACTTCCTATATATAAGTGTTTGTATGGTATTACATATTGTAGCGTTATTTGAATCATTTCAGTTTGAGACATAGAACATTTTATACAAGTAACATACTTTTCACAAGACATTTATTTACAAATAACTTATCTTATACAAACTCATTTTACATGGTTATTCATTTAATCATGCATTATTCTCTTATTTATACATATCACCTAAACTTATTATTTTTCAAATGATTTACAAAGACAAAGCAAATTACAAGGTTCATGACTAAACATTTTCTTAAACAGAAGTCATGAATCTTATTTTCACAAAACCTATGTACTCGCCAGCATTTCTTTGCTGACCTCGTTTTCACATATGTTTCAGGTATTGTTGGATGATATCGATTGATAAGATGCATGCTCACATAGGACTGGACAAGGCCTTAGTGACTCAATAACAATGATAGACTATGTTTAAATAGTGTATTTAGATTTCAAGACGATGTAATTATTCAATGTTTAATAAAACGAAACACTCTTTGGTATCCATGGTTATGAAACATTAATTCTGTTGCAACACGCCCCGATGTTTCCGCCGCGATTTGTTGTTTTACGCGGTCGGGGTGTGACAGAAAGGTAAGCCAAATCAACATCACTAATGGATGTTTATATATAACCATCGTATTTAATGATATTAGTCATGATCACATCGATCATATTGACTATTAGGTTTGGGTATAATCACACCATTTTGAACAGGGGATCATAAAGATCACTACTATCTTTGTCTTACCGACACTAGAATAATGTATAGCCTGTAGGCGTTTCATCACGAGGGATGTTAATATTGTGATCATCACACTGATGATACTAGTCAGGATCTTAATGATAGTATAGACTATGGGATTTGAGTATAGCTCACCCTCTTGGGCAAAGAATCACAAGAGATTACAATTGCCTTGTCTCAATTGGACAATATAATATAGCTCTTAGGCAAAACATCATTAAGGATGTTAAAAATTTTAATCATCGTATTGATGATTTTTGTCATGATCGCATTGATCATATAGACTATTAGGCTTGAGCAGAGCTCACTACCTTGCACAGGGAATCGTAAATATCACAATGTCTTTGTCACACATGGACAATATAATATGGCTCTTAGGCGAAACATCATTAACGGATGTTTATAATAGGTTCATTCTATTAGGTGATATAAGTCATGATTGCATTAATCATATTGACTATTTGGCTTGAGCATAGCTCACCACCTCAGACAAGGAATCATAAAGATAACAATGTCAATGTCCCAAATGGATAATATATTATAGCCCGTAGGCAAAGCATCACTAAAGGATGTTAAATAATGTGATCATCGTATTAGATGATATTAGTCATGATCGCATTGATCATATAGACTATTATGTTTGGACATAGTCCAACATTTTAGATAGGAGGTCAAAGACCACCACTGTCGTTGTCTTATCGGACAACAAGTTTAGCCCGTAGGCACTTCATCACTAACGGATGTTTATAATATGATCATCTTATAGAATGATATAAGCCATGATTCCTAAATCACTAGGCTAGATAAGGGAATGGGAAGAATCCAATATAAGGATGACTGTTGTGATTTTCTCGAATCACATTTGTCAAGAGTGCTAATACGTTCTTAGGTGTTAACAAGTATTTGAATCCCTTGAGTAGGTTTCACTATCCTGGCCGCGTAGGCTAGGTTTCACCTTTAAGATTCCCTTTTTACAAATGCATACTGACAGGGAAGGAAGGATATTTATTTTATTCAGGATTTTTATCATAAATCCTAATTTATAAGTTAATAATAGCACAAATGGCCTAGTCGCGTAGACAGGTTTAATTTATAAGCCATGATTTCGGAGAATCGAGGCATTACGGTTTGAATCAAAGTTCATTACCTTTTTCTTGACAGGGAGTTGTAGGCTACCACTGTCTTTTAGTCTCGGAGGACATTAACTATAGCCCGTAGGCACTTCCCTTCTAAGGGATGTTTATTACAGAATTGCTCCTTAGGGAATTTCATTAACCATGGTAAACAGAGACCATATTTGGTTAATTTATTAATCATTTATATTTAGGATTTCCATTATAATTTATCCTAATTATAAAACATTAACAGTTTTATTAGTGGCACCCAATGGCCTGGTCACATGGACATTTATAAATTATAAGCTTATGATTTCAGAGGATCAAAGCAACAATAATAGTTTTATTTAATAGCACCAAAGGCCTAGTCACGAGGACAAATTTTAAATTTTAAGCCATGATTTCAGAGAATCAGGGCCTTTAAGTATATTAGCACAACAGGCTTAGTCACAAGGACATATATAGATTATAAGCTATGATATCAGAGAATCAAAGCATGAAGGTATTCTGGCACAATAGGCCTAGTCACAAGGACATTTATAAATTATAAGCTAGGATTTTAGAGAATCAAAGCCTTGATGTTTGAACCTAGTTCATTACCTTTTTTCTGACAGGGAGTCATAGCTACCACTGTATTTTGGCTCATGTAGAAATGAGCAAGGCCCGTAGGCACTATATTACCACGTATGGTTAAAATATGATCATCTTAATTGATGATGTGAACCCAGGATTCAGAGATCATTAAACTGGGTTAAGAATCTTTAGAAAGATCCTTATATAATAATAACATGTGTGATTTTAAATGAATCACATCTGCCAGGAGTGTTAACATGTTTTAAGATGTTAACAGGGATTTGAATCTTTTAAACAGGTCTTACCATCTTGGCCCGGTCTTATAATTGACACGAAGGCTAGGTTTCACTCTTAAGATTCTTAGTTAATGGTTTGAATCTTTTTAACAGGTCTTACCATCTTGGCCCGGTCTTATAATTGACCCAAAGGCTAGGTTTCACACTTAAGATTCTTAATTTAATGGTTTGAATCTTTTTAACGGGTCTTACCATCTTGGCCCGGTCTTTTAATTGACCCGAAGGCTAGGTTTCACACTTAAGATTCTTAATTTAATTAACGCAGAACAATTTTTAAATTGAGGTGTTAATATGGATCTGAATCTAATTATGGAACTACCATCTTGGCCCGGTCTTAAAATGACCCGAAGCTAGGTCTTGTCCTTTTTAGATTTTGCCATTTTATTATAATGGTAGACCTTGCAAAAGGAAATGATATTTTCCATTTATTTAATATTTCTTGTTTAGAATGAAAGTTTAAACTTAATCATTCCATTATATAAAAATAAAAGTATAAAGTTGCCCTAAGCGGGACTTGGAAGAAATAATGTTGTCCTCGGAGGGACTGAAAGATAATTATGTCCTTATAAGGACTAATAAGGAAACGATCTTCAGTAAAAGGAGTTTCTTCTACATTTTATTTCTGAATGTTTTCTCCTCAGATGCTCGTTTCATTCTAGCCGCGGTACGAAGCTCAGCATCTCAGGGCTCCGGGTGTGGAGAACTCCTATTACGGCTTCTTCGCTTGGCGACGTACCCAATAAAAATTTGGAAGTAAAAAGTTCTTAGATTAGGATTTGGAATATTCCTAAGTTAAGTCTAGACTCAGAAGTTTAGATATGTGCAATTGTGTAACTGAGATTAAACACGAAAGGTTAGTGTTTAATTCACTCAGTGTTGGCTCTGATACCAACCTGTCACACCCCGAATTTCCACGTGTCACCGGTGGGCCCGGTGGGGGAGTATCGTGACGTCATGGTTGGTAACGTAATAGTCAAACAACACAATATTATTAAGCACAGCGGAAGCAAATTTAAAATATAATACAACCGAATTTATTATTGTAATATCAACTGTCACAATATTCGGAAGTTTATCCACAGTAGGATCGAACATAGAATGGAAACAATAGTTCAACAGACTTCAGGCATCTTAAGCTTGCGAGACTCTTTATTGATGCTAAGGAGACAATTCAGCCAATTACGTTTAGTACCTGCATTTAGTCTTTTGGGAAAATACGTTAGTTTACACTGGTAAATACAATCAACTGACTCATTTTGGAAAATGATTTAAAAATTGGTTTGGATGCACATGGCATAAATGTTTTATAATTTGATTAAAATGCACAGAGGCAAGATTAATCTTTTTAACTTGGGAGAATTATTTAATATTATAATCTTGTGAACGAATTACATGTTACTTATGCGTTCAGTAGCCCGGATCTTGTCCGGGTTAAAGATCAATAGACACACCACATAATTGAGTTATACACTGACAGGTGTACGCCTACACCCCGTGCTCAGGTCGTGGCCATCTCGTAAGATGATGCCAAGGATATCCGGGACACGGTCATTAACCCCCCAAAGGCTGTAAAGTAAATAAGACTGTTTAAACGAGCCGATCAAATTATTCAACTACCCACTTTAACGGTGGAGATTTGATGCCCGATCAAGCGGTATGCTATATACCGTAACCCAAGCCCGTATAGGGAAAATAAGTTAAAAGTATTTACCTGAGTAAGTATTAATCACAACAAGCAAAAATGCACGTAGCTTTTACTGGTCCTCCTAATCTGGAACGAAGGTTTATAATAACCTATTAGAATTCTAACGGGCCTTTTATTAAGCTTAAGCTTAGACCGGCTAGTTTCAAGATACGGTTCGTACGCACGATTAAGCGAAGACCAGATAGAATGTGATTCAGACCCGACAAATTTGAAGACTTGTTTAATGTAACGACTCACACAAAAACATCCTAAAAACGTTCCGTAAGTATGAAACCGGACCCCTGATAAAACAACTCTCATTAAAATAATATTTCTTATTTTAATTTAACCAAAAGGAAACCCTAATTGAGACACCCAAGTGATTCTGTGCAAACCCTAAAAATTTCATAATTTTCAGAATCAGGATTAGGGCCCCTAAAACTCAGGGGGGGTTAAACCCTATTGACGATTATCCAAATTACGTGCTGACAAAGTTTCAAATTCGAATTCTGTCGACTCATCTGAGCTAGTCCCACACGTGGCAACAATTTAAGCATGAAGTGTACCTTACGGACCGTAAGGTCACCAAGCTTACGGTCCGTATGCTGCCTTACGGACCTCAACATTGATAAGCTTACGGTCCGTAAGCTAGTCAAGTTTTGTGTATAAATAGCAGTGTCTGGGACTTGATTTCTGGCGATTGAGCGACGTTCAAACTCCAAAATTCCGTCGAGTTATCATTTGAATACTACAATTAACACACACGAAACCCTAATTAAGTATAGCGGGGTGCTGCAGAACAGGGTATTAACTCAATCGCTCTTACGATTCATTGTCCGATCGATTAAACTATCCAAGGGATGTTTAAGTGCCGCCCACATTAGGATTATACTTTATCGTTCGTCATTAATTTGACGGATTGTCGTTAATTCGATAGGTAAAGTATTATACTTTATCGTTCGTTGTTAATTCAATGGATCATCGTTAATTCGATGGACAAAGTATTGCATTTTGACATTCATTGTGAGAATTTGATCTCGTGAGTTATCGTAAATGCTGTATTAAGTTATCTACCTAGTTCGTATGCATTAGGTTCCAAGGCTAAGTAATAGGCTAAGCTCTGCTTGTACAAATCTGCAATATATCAAAGGCTTATCTGTAGACTAAACTTTGTCCGTATGAATCTGCCTGATTATCTGTGAGTCATTCTTCTTTTCTCACAGTTTGTGAGTCATTCTCTCTTTTTATCAAATCTATTTACAAAATCATGTTTTATTCAAAGTTATAATTACGGGGATTAAGTCTTTGTAATCACCAAGTTACAGCCGGTATGTGGGGTTTTGTATACATTACTTGATAATCGTCACCATTGGGGCAGCCAATGGGGGATATGACCATAGCCACAGACACCATTGGACGAATGGGCCAATGGGTCGAGTGGCAAGTACCGTGGGTAGTTGGCTTGATATCAGAAACATTGTAATCGCTCTTAATACTGTATATTATAACAAATGTGTCATTTTAGTAAATAGAATGATTCACTCAGTATTTCCCGCTGACAAAACCTTTTTAAACACTTTTCAGGTAATTACAGTAGAATTGGAGTAAGAGATGGATACGGCACAAAAAGGCATCCAGAAGTGGCTTATTTTATTAATTAAATTTTTAGAAATATTGTTTTATATAATAAAATTTATCTTTATTAAAGCTACCATTATAAAACATGGGTTTATCCCATTTATTTATTAAAATAAAATCCGGTGTTTCTAAACTCTGATATTTTTCCTAACTCACGGTTCTGAGGAAATTTTCGCTGCAACGTTTTCAAAATAATCACCGGTACCACTGGACTGTTCGCGGCACCCGATTCCGTCCAGGGTGGGTCGGGGGTCGTGACAGAAGGTGGTATCAGAGCCACTAAGCAAAGCCACTGCTTTACGCCTTTAGGTGTTGTAATAATAATACCTAAATTTATATAAAAGAGTTAGGGGATTGATGTTAATTGGTAGCATTTAGACTCAAACTTAAGAAAAGATGCCTTAATATTAGCTTCACAATAAGCTAAGTATTTGTGTAAATAAATATGATGGATTTTGGTAAGTTCATTTCTTTTCTCACAGTTTGTAAGTCCACTCTATTTTCATAGT
The DNA here is from genome assembly GCA_030545235.1 of Helianthus tuberosus. Lineage (NCBI taxonomy): Eukaryota > Viridiplantae > Streptophyta > Magnoliopsida > Asterales > Asteraceae > Helianthus > Helianthus tuberosus. Next base: position 8,237 of record JARYGA010040901.1, on the reverse strand, counting down.
TTTATCACCTTTTTGTGATACAATTATAATTACAAAGACTTTTCAAAATCCTAAAATATTTATCAGTTATACTTACAGTAATTAAAGTTATGTATATTTTCTAATAGAAAGTTAGCTAATAATAGCATAACCACAATCACAATAGAAACTACGCATCAGTAACCATAGCCTATGACTAATATTATTTTAAACATTGAATCATTAATAAAGTTAATAAATGTTTAAAATAAATTTAATTAATGTATCCCATAATAAAATAGTCAAGTATAATATATTCTACTATACGGAGATTATATTTTTTTTAAATTAAATCAAATAACGATATTACAATTATTTAAGTAAATTAACATATTATATTTAATAAGTTATAGTAGTTTGAAATAAAATGATATATGTCATTCTCTGGGTTAAATGGTTTTGTGCCATAAGTAATATATTTGATAAAGTAATATCACGGGATAACTAAGTCCAGAATTACTAGTTGAAAGAATGATCAACAGTAATATGACCTGAGTCACTAATTGGAAAAATGATCAAATTGACACTGTCACCGGAATCGTGTAGTGATCAATATAATAATAAGATATGTTATGGAAATACAAATTTCCTTAATTCTGAATAAAAGCCCTAATAAGATAGGCACTTTTTGAAAAGATACTATTTATGGGAAATAGAAAATTTTCTCCGGCAAGACTGGGTATGAGGTAATAAGACTCTCCAGTTTGTTCGGATATATTGGAATTACCGCTCCGGCGCGAATCGGATAAGACGGAATATATAATATGTCACACGAGTGACAAGATTTCCCTAAATAGTATCATAATCAGATATTTGACTGGTTTTGGAAAAATGAATTTGTTAAATACATTTACCTGATAGATGAAATGTTTAATTCAGCATGTAAAATATGTGATTATATAGATAGATATATCTATAAGAAATTCCAAAAAGTCAATACGAAATAAAGCATAAGCATCTATGTCTAGAATTCTTTATTAGGAATTTCTTTTCTGATATCAAACATTATTTTGTTTAATTATCTGCCTAATAACTTGAGCGACAATAATAATAATAATAATAATAAAAACCCATTAAGTTGGAATACCATTGAAAGTATAAAGAATTTCTAATACGTTACCATAAACTATTAACGCAAGTAAGAAGTATGAAAAGTTGTGCTAATACACATGAAAATTTAATTATAAGTCCGCAGACGTTAAAAATATATCACACACAATTTTCGAGGCAAGATCTTTGGAAAATATAAATTGGGCACAATGACACTAATGTTAAAATTCTGTTAGTAGAAGAACTAAAAACAACACTTTATCACATGATCCTACAACCAACATAAAATTTCGCTGAGGTATATTAGAACAAGATTTCACAAAAACATCGGTGCACAGTCTAATCAGAGTCATAAGTATTAGCACTGAAAAAGGAGTCATATACTTTTGCAAATTCTCTATTTTCATTTTATTTTTGACATTCCCTGATAATATCATTTAAATAACGGTTATCATTCGAAATTCCAGATAGAAGTTCTTATATTTCTTTTGTTGAAAATTCTGACTTCTGCATATAAAAAGTTGACTTTCGCATTTCTACTTTTCCTAACGGTCATCATACCAGAAGGATTTATTTCATAGTAGCGGATAGTGATTCATTTCATTTCTTGGTAAATCCACACATGCACCGTTTGTTACACATATGATTCGTTTAATTTCTAAATTTCCACTAAAAGGATTCATTCTAATTTGTCGTTTTATCCAAACTCAAATATCCTTTAGTTAGACTTGATTTTGGTACGGTAAACCACATTATTGCTAAACAATGACTCAGAATATCAAGTCAATAAATTTTTGAAAAACTCAATTTTCTTTGGCATCCATGGTTTCTATTATGACCATGTCCGAACTTTCTTATTTAAACTCGTTTTGTTTAAACTGATTTCAGTTGTTTAAAATTGCTCATTTCAAATTCCCATATGATGGATTTAAAGCTATCATATTCTCCAACAAACACTTCAATTCTCTAGAACTATAAAATGCCTAATTGGTCTTCGACTTCACTAAAATCATTTCTTTGATCACGGTCACCTTGTACTAACGTTTTCATAAAATTTAAAACTTGCACTAATCTCATTTTATATATATCATATACGAATATTTATAAAAGTTATCTTAACACAAATCGTGTGATACACAAGTTCCTGTCATAATTTAATATATCTTATATCTCTTAAATAATTTTTTTTCAAATATCAATCTAGCCTTTCGTGATAATTATTACTTTAACATCTTCAATCGAAAAACATTATTTTTGGAAACTTACATAAGTGATTACCTAATAGTATTACTATATTCTTATTAGTCACCATAAGGAGGATAAGCAAATACTTAGTCAATATAAGTGAGTGACTTATAATAAAAAGTACCAAATTTATTGTACATATGCTTATATTTAACCAAAATGGAAATTTTCACAAACTAGGCACTTAGCTCGGTTGGCTAAGAGCGCGAAAGGGTGTGGCCTAGACCCGGGTTCGATCCTGGGGACGGCCAATTTCACCATTTTTATTAGAAATTTTTCCATTTAAGTATGTAATACTAATATCAGTTTTATTATTAGTAAGAAAATATTAATAATAATAAGTGTTAGTATTATTTTAAAATACTAGGATTATTGTCAAGGGCAGATATTAGGTAACCTAGCCTTAGTTAGGCATGGATTGGCCACCTATGCTTAAACAAGGCAGCACTAACCAATATCCAACCATGATAATGACTAGTCACCATACATATTTAGTAAATTTTAATTTTATATGGAAATATATATACATGGGAGAAAGATATATTTTCATAAAACAATACCAGAATTAGAGGGACGAATAAAATTATATAAATAATTATGTATCACATATTTTGTGGTAACTATGTACCCTAACACTCGGGCAAGAAAATAACCATATAAGAATAATACAAAAGTCATCAACTACGCTGGGTTAAGGGAACCTTATACTATATAAGAATAATCTCTGTTTTCACTTATTTACAACATTTGTAAAATACATTCACAAAAAGTTATATGATTTCCAAAGGCAAATAAGTAATCCCATAGAATCGACCCACTAAGTATAATATATGTATAAAAATTTTGTATAATAAATATTTTTACCAATCTTATTTAACGTTATAAATAATAATGATTTCTTTTACAAAATAATATTTTGTAAACATAATGACTTCATTACGGTATTTTGTAATATATCTTACATAATTATTTTACATAGTATGATAAAATACTAAAATAATATTTATTTAAAAGTGGTGACCATTTACATATAGTAAAAATGCATAACAAATAATATATATATTACATAATATTTATATGTGATATATATAAGATACGGTTCAGATAAGAACACAAATAATATATATATACAAATTGCTTTACAAAAGTATAATGGTTGGTCAAACCAAAATAATTTGTTCTTATTATATTTCAATTTCTAGGAGATAGTATGAAAAGTATAGTCATTAAAAGTGTACTATCACAATGTTTCACAATTAAAACAATTTGAAACTTTAAAATAATACACTAACTCTATTATCTTTTGATATATCTTTGCAATTCATTCCTTTCAACACTTTGATTTCTCATATCATAAATATTTGACAAATCATTTTTCATGCTTTGATTTCATTTGGAACCTGTCAGTTCTACGTCTTCCTCAATCAAAGTAAGCTTTCTTTTGACAAAGAATTTTATTGATTCTAAAAGTCCTTCACATTCATTTTAAAGAATTTATTGATCATATATCTTTTGGTTTGAACCTAGTCACTTTGAACATTTTATCATTTCATTTCATTCGTTTATCATCAATTTCTTGAACTAATTCAGTTGAACCATTGAATCCTATTTATTATACAATTCATATTCATAAAAATTTAATATTTCAATTATGGGTCATCTACCCTAATACTATTAACTAAAAGGTGACATAATTCCAAAAGAAATATCATAACCCAAATACACTTGGAAGCTGGAATCTGAGATAAAGAAAAAGTATTCCTATTTATTCCAGTAAATCTCGAGGACGAGATTTTTATTAAGGTGGGTAAAATGTAACGACTCACACAAAAAACTCCTAAAAACGTTCCGTAAGTATGAACCCGGACCCCTGATAAAACAACTCTCATTAAAATAATATTTCTTATTTTAATTTAACCAAAAGGAAACCCTAATTGAGACACCCAAGTGATTCTGTGCAAACCCTAAAAATTTCATAATTTTCAGAATCAGGATTAGGGCCCCTAAAACTCAGGGGGGGTTAAACCCTATTGACGATTATCCAAATTACGTGCTGACAAAGTTTCAAATTCGAATTCTGTCGACTCATCTGAGCTAGTCCCACACGTGGCAACAATTTAAGCATGAAGTGTACCTTACGGACCGTAAGGTCACCAAGCTTACGGTCCGTATGCTGCCTTACGGACCTCAACATTGATAAGCTTACGGTCCGTAAGCTAGTCAAGTTTTGTGTATAAATAGCAGCGTCTGGGACTTGATTTCTGGCGATTGAGCGACGTTCAAACTCCAAAATTCCGTCGAGTTATCATCTGAATACTACAATTAACACACACGAAACCCTAATTAAGTATAGCGGGGTGCTGCAGAACAGGGTATTAACTCAATCGCTCTTACGATTCATTGTCCGATCGATTAAACTATCCAAGGGATGTTTAAGTGCCGCCCACATTAGGATTATACTTTATCGTTCGTCATTAATTTGACGGATTGTCGTTAATTCGATAGGTAAAGTATTATACTTTATCGTTCGTTGTTAATTCAATGGATCATCGTTAATTCGATGGACAAAGTATTGCATTTTGACATTCATTGTGAGAATTTGATCTCGTGAGTTATCGTAAATGCTGTATTAAGTTATCTACCTAGTTCGTATGCATTAGGTTCCAAGGCTAAGTAATAGGCTAAGCTCTGCTTGTACAAATCTGCAATATATCAAAGGCTTATCTGTAGACTAAACTTTGTCCGTATGAATCTGCCTGATTATCTGTGAGTCATTCTTCTTTTCTCACAGTTTGTGAGTCATTCTCTCTTTTTATCAAATCTATTTACAAAATCATGTTTTATTCAAAGTTATAATTACGGGGATTAAGTCTTTGTAATCACCAAGTTACAGCCGGTATGTGGGGTTTTGTATACATTACTTGATAATCGTCACCATTGGGGCAGCCAATGGGGGATATGACCATAGCCACAGACACCATTGGACGAATGGGCCAATGGGTCGAGTGGCAAGTACCGTGGGTAGTTGGCTTGATATCAGAAACATTGTAATCGCTCTTAATACTGTATATTATAACAAATGTGTCATTTTAGTAAATAGAATGATTCACTCAGTATTTCCCGCTGACAAAACCTTTTTAAACATTTTTCAGGTAATTACAGTAGAATTGGAGTAAGAGATGGATACGGCACAAAAAGGCATCCAGAAGTGGCTTATTTTATTAATTAAATTTTTAGAAATATTGTTTTATATAATAAAATTTATCTTTATTAAAGCTACCATTATAAAACATGGGTTTATCCCATTTATTTATTAAAATAAAATCCGGTGTTTCTAAACTCTGATATTTTTCCTAACTCACGGTTCTGAGGAAATTTTCGCTGCAACGTTTTCAAAATAATCACCGGTACCACTGGACTGTTCGCGGCACCCGATTCCGTCCAGGGTGGGTCGGGGGTCGTGACATTTAATATGGGTTTATTATTCACATTCTAGATTTTGAGATAAAACCGTTAAGGTTTGACCCGTTTCGGCTAATTTATGTAAACCTGTTACATAAGCCGAACTGTACGCGTAATAAGCGTGACGGGTATTCATGAGAGCTATATACAGGTTTCCTAAGTTAATTATGTCTCAAATATGTTGTGACATTAGTAAGGTGTCTTTCATTATGCCCGAAACGTGTTTAAACACAAACTAGGCCCCGTAGGGGTAGTTTGGTCATTTAAAAGTTTATAAAAGCGTTTAAGTGTTTAACTGAGTTACACGTCTGATGTAATCAGTAATTATACTTAATTTGCTAAGTTATATCAGTAGGTTAAAGCATGTATGTGAAATTTATCATTTTTAACCAAACTATGCCCCGTAGGGGTATTTTGGTAATTTCACATAAGCCGAAAAGCTCAAAACTGAAGTCTAAGTTTATCAACCTTTTCTTACTGTTAAAATATTATAATTTGCCTCATGTATCAGTAGGTATCAACCCGGGTATGTTCAATATGATTTTAAAACATACTATGCGTTAAAAACGCTAAATAAGGCGATTAAAAGCCATTACCGGGTTCGGTACTTAAATCTGATAACTTTATATTTCCAGAATGCTTAAAATAATTTATTTATCATATGTGATTAGTAGCAAAAGGTTTGGAGTCGTTTAGATATGTAAAACTTATTTTATGGCCCGTAAGGGCAAAACCGACAATTACCGGATTAAGCTTACGACTACTAGTTATGCTTAGCCTAAAATTAATTAAAAATCTTTAAAAATCCCAAAATAATATATTACATCAGTGGGCAAAAGATTTGGTATCAAAAAGTAGGCTTAACTAGGCTATACGCTAATTACGCCGTTTTATTAACATAAAGCATTAATTTTGCGATATTGAGCATAACTCTTAATCTACAAGTCAAACTGATGTCAAACTTTGCATACAAGTTTATATATCAGTATTTAAGGTTTCTACACTTTTACATTTTCATAAATCACGTTTTAAGGTAATAAGGGCATAACGGTCAACATATGAGCAATTAACGGAAACATGCATATTAATTGGATAACTAATGAACCAAGGTGTATAATCACAGAGGGTTGTTCTAACATGTATCCTAGTCCAATTAAAGCTCTGAGGCATTTCTAAAACATGCCTTAACGGGTCAGAACTGAAAGTCAAAGTGAAAGTCAAACTATGCGACTTTCGGTTCCGAACCGGGTCTAAACAAGAAATTGTCGGGTTGAACATGTTTAGACATGTTCCTATACTTATTACTAAGTTATAACAATGATCAAACAGGTTTTATATGTTCTAGATAGCTAATCATGCATAAATTGCAATTTAAGAATCCTGTTGACTTTTTAAGTACATGTTTGACCCGACATTTGAACTAGTTAGAGCGGTGATCAGGGGAAACCCTTTTGAGGTTTTATTACCCACATAAATACCAAGCTATAACTACTTTTAATTCGAGATATGACTGAGCCATTATTGACTAATCTCGAAGTCAAACCGTAATTACGACGGTTTGACTTTTAGCTAATTAAACAAGCTAAACTCAAATAAAGAAGGACTAGCAGACTTACAAGAGTCCTATGCACGACTTATGATCAGTTGGGCCTGCTTGAGAGCTCCAGAATCGATCAGAAGGCACTTGAATGATGTGAGGAAGTGTTGTGAACTTGAAGGCCTATTTATAGTGGATTCACTCACCACATTTGATTGACAAACAAGTCTACTAGTGCCCACAATCGATCAACATGTGTCCTAGATGCTTAGGGGGTGTTTTAGGGGCCAGGAGATGTGAAAAATCGAGTAAAGGTCGCGCACAAAGGCAATGGCAGACATCAGCCCGTTTTTCTCGGTTCTGGGCATCCCTCGCGTGGCGCGAGGGACCCTCGCGTGGCGCGAAGACCTGCAGAATCAGCACTTTGATTTCTTTTGCGATTTGGTCCTTGGCTCTTCAAAACTCGAATAGGCACTTGTTTCTTGCATGGTAAACCCTTATAATTGACCTATGAAGGCTTTAAAACATATACCCACTTTGCCAAGTCCCCGGGTAACTTTATTATCACCCGAAAGGTCCTAACTTCCAACGTTTACGCTTTAACACTTTGCACACGAATTTGATCATAACTTTCTCATACGTTAACGAAACTTTATGAAATTTTTATAGTGCATTCTAGTGAGCATAATTAACATTTACAAAGCTTCGGGTTTGTCAAAAGGTCACTCAGAGGTATAAATTAAACATGTTGACACGTTTGGTCCCTGTAGTTTGAAATCTCTCACTTTTAGCTTCGTATGATCCATGATTTATTCGTTTGAAGGTATGAGCATCGTGTAGGGTTAATGTACATTATATTTATTCACAGTTGACACTTAGAATACGTATATTCACATACTTTCCATGTTTGTCAACTTTAATCATT